>JASANE010011715.1:0-17342 GCA_030248225.1 Trileptium ribeirensis
CCCAGCGACAACCCACCCGCGGAACCTCAGATCACGGAGCCATATGTCGGCTTCCTTCGCCAATGGGTGGAAAAGCAACTATCGTAACGAAAAATGAGATCTCAAGAAAAGGGAATAAATACAGAACAATGATACCAAAAGTACGGACCTAGGATTACACTATATATATGTATTTACTACAACATGACGTACCCGATCACTTATGGCATTATATTACCTTGCATTTATCAGTGTATGTATGCTATAGCAAAGGGAGACTTAGGCCACGAAAAGCACCCAAATGAACTTTTCAAACCCAGGTAAAAAGTCATTTTTCCCCTCAAAATATAGGAGGAGGAATGGGCTGGAGGAATGGGCTTGAGATTCTCGAGAGTCGCCCAACGAGGGTTAGGACAAATAAAGTCAACAACGAACGAAAGGCGGACCATTTAGCACAACCAACCCCAAACGCTCGTAGAGATATCACTTCATACCACAAGGGCATTCTCCACCCCTGAAGGTACCGCGCCGTCGCGTACGGTCGCAACTTGGCTGAACTAAATTTTGGAGAGGTCTTAAGTTACAAGATCTCGTTGTAGGCTATCCTAACAAATCGGTCTCAGAGAAAAACCCCCCCCCCCCACCCCTAAGGCCAGACCCAAATTTCCATTTAAAAATATAAGAGATGTAACAGGCCCGTTCCGGCCCCGTTACGCGTCTCTTCAGTAATTTCGGTGTCAAAATTATTCGGGAACATCAAGGAACACATTCGGGAGAATGGGGAGATTCTGGTACCGTGAACCAGCGGTAAAGTCCACTGCGTAATTAGGTCACTTTTCATGATTCGTTTAGTATTCTATAATACGATTCGTTTACCATTTATGCCATGATCCGTTTATCGTTTTGTGCGTATCCTATAATATGATTCGTTTATCATTTTATGCCTTGATCCGTTTATCAATTTTATGCCGTATTTTATAATATGATTCGTTTACCATTTATGCCATGATCCGTTTATCATTTTGTGCGTATTCTATAATATGATTCGTTTACCATTTATGCCATGATCCGTTTATCATTTTGTGCGTATTCTATAATATGATTCGTTTATCATTTTATGCCGTGATCCGTTTATCAATTTTATGCCGCATTTTATAATATGATTCGTTTATCATTTTATGCCTTGATCCGTTTATCAATTTGTGTGCCGTATTTTATAGTATGATTCGTTTGTCAATTTATGCCTTGATCCGTTTATCATTTCTATGCCGTATTCTATGACGTGACCCGTATATCGTTTTGTGCCGGATCCTGTAACATATACCATCTTTGTTGCGTGTCTGATCACTGGGACGAGTGTTGCGCGAAGTAATTGGAACGAAAAATGAGAATTAGGCTGTTTTAACCGCTTTAGGAGGCAGAGCAGTAAGCCCCGAACCGACAGGAAATGGGGATCAGGCAAAACCTCAACCAGTCGCCTCTATACGTTAAAGTTTTAACGGTTACGACCGTCCGGGAATAGGAGGCCCCTGGCTGCACATTCGAGAAAGCACATTTATTAAGACCGAAATCAAAAATATTAAATTTACTTGGTTTTAGCAATATACTAGGTAATGGTTACAGAAAACAACAAGTAAAACTAAGCGGAATCACACTTTTGGTAGTCTTCGCGAGCATGCGGAACGACGGATGCCGGGTTGATTCGAAGGCCCGCCACCGTTTACGGTGCCGTGATCCTGAACATAATCACCATAGACGGGTAGAACACGTTGGCAAAGGGTGAGGGGACTTCTAAAACCGCTCCGGACAACGCCAGAACTTCACTTGTAATACGTAGAGACAATCGCTACTTACGCTAGGTAGGATTGTCACTGTTGAACCCGGATGATCTCTTTCCATGTAGTTGGGACATATCATATATATAATATGTACTTGTATCTACTTATGTGTGTGTTGTGGACAACTTCTTAGGCAAAACCGCCGTGTTTCTGTAGCCTATTACAGTATGCAACCAATACAAACCCCACTTTCTAACATTCCCGCCGCCATACCCCGCGTCAGAACCGGCGCATGCGACCCCTCGTTTTGCTCATCGTGACTAGTTGAATCCAACCATATGTTTTGAACCTCCGCCCGAATCCCTGCTGACCCGCTGCAGCCACGCAAAGATGCCTAGAAAGCCGTTGCCAACTGCTGATGGGCGCCGACAAATCGAGATTTTTCCCTCCACTCTAAAATGGGCGAATCGCCCCTCGTTAGATTCGTCTCGATGAGACATTTCCAAAAATACCCGGCGGGTCTCGCTCCGCCGCCCCGTTAACCCGTACGACCAACAAATGCGCCCCCCATTGTAGCCACGACTCTCTCTAACCGCACCAATTTTAGTACCGTCTTTACTCCTGCCGCCCCAGTGGCGATATCACCCCTCGTTCAAACCGCCGTTGGACGCTGAGTCCAACGATACCCGGCGGGCGTCGCTCCGCCCATCCGTTAACGCAGGAGAGCCCGCAACAGCTCCCCATACTAATACATAGAGGAACCCACAAGTGGGTTCCGACCTGCTTTTACGTCTAACCCCCTCATGGTTGGTATCAATTGACCCCGTTTTCCGTCCTGAGACCGAATTTGGCCCCAGCCCCTCGAAAACTCCCCCGGATTCCCCTTGTCCCGCTTCCCTTCCCACACCCGCCTCGTGTCCTCGCTGTCCTCTCGCTTTTGTCCCCGTTCTCTCTCTAACCGACGTTTCTGGTCGGTTTTCTTCTTTGTCGCTGTGTTGTTGTTGTTTTTGGTGTGTTATGAGTTTGTGTTTATCCTGAGCGACCTTTCTGTCGCTCAGGACGTCGCTATGTCTACTGTGTGTAATGTGTGTATTTGTATGTGTTCGTATATATATATATATATATATATATATATATATATATATATATATATATATGTATGTATACTATATAAGGACACGACATAAGGGTGGACAGACAAGGACACGACACAGAAAAATTCGTTAAATTTCAGAGTTTTACGGACGGACACAACATGATCGGATAGGACGAACGGGGGGCGACTTTAGGGCCTTCCCTCCCGCGGACCCTAGGGACCCTGGAGCAGGGTCCCTGAGTAGTAAGGGGTGCGTTAAGGCTTGCCTCGTCTCTGACCTCGAGACGGACGTTTTCCCGTCGCAGCCCCCCCCCCAGTGAGCCGATAAAGCATAGGCAGTCGCATGGAAATTTCAAACAAACTCGATTTCTCTTGAAGTTCTACGCTGTCCTCATGCCCAAGGGTCATCGGCTAAGCTAAATTTGGCTTAATTAGGAGGGCGGCAAGTCAAAACCACAAAGGCGACATGGCAGATGGGGTCGTCAAACAGTTAGAGCTTCGACTGATTGCTGGTCGTTGCGTGGGACGACGAATTGGCGGTTAGAACCAAGAAGAAAAGAGCAAACAAATTCAAAAAGGCTTAGAAATCAAGTGTCCCGGAAGTTGATAATGTTGACCCAACCAATCTGGGACAGGAAATCAAGCAAAGAGGACTCGAATTTCAACGAACATCCGGCACTAATTACTGGAAGTTTGGGCTTAAAAGCTCAAGTTTCATGAGAAAATCGGGGTTAAAATCACAGATGGTCAACTTCCGAGTACTCGGAAGATTAAAACTTAAAGTCGGCAAATTTAATTGAAGCCGACTCTCTTTAAGGACATCGACGGTTTACGGTAGCCGTCACGATTCAAATTTCCGGAAGTGTCCCCAATTGGACACTGGGCCGAAAACCCAAAAAGTGAGCGTCAAGAAGTCGCCAACGATTGGACGGCGACAAAATCGCCACCGTAACATACAGGCGAAAATTTCGAGGTTACGACCAACGCGTCGAATCTTGGAATCAGTTCGACTTCGGCAGCGCGGAGTTCGGTCGACTTTACTGACCGGCTCCGACGCTTGAATTTTACCGTTTAGTTCACTTCGATTTACGCTTTCTCGTGCTTTTCGTTTTCTTCGTTTGGAATGGGCTTCGACGGTTGGAGGTCCCGCGCAGACATCTTCCGTCTCGCGGAAGGGGATTAGCAGTAGCTGTCCCGGATCGAGTATCGTAAGTCAAGAAGAGAACCGACTGTATGGGGGTTTACTTTCCCCAGATGTAACAGTGACAGGCCATTCATAGGCAGTTAGTTAGGTTCATTGAAAAGCCTCCACGCATCGAGTCCCGTTTTGGGCATTGTGAGCGATTGCACGGGGTTGCTGTAGAGCATAGGACAAACAGCCGAAGTCCGTCTGATTCCCCGTGGTCTTAGGTAAGGTACAATAAAATGGACGCTTCTCGTCCAAGTTTTACATGAATTGCTTCTTATGAGTTAGGACCGACGAATTTTCCTGAGCCGACCACGGTAAAATTTTGTGGATGTGCATGCCACCGAAATTAGGAAATCGTTCAATGGTTTTGCTTTTATGGTTTACAAAATTATAGCTTAATGGATCGTCCAACGCTCATGCCGCGTTTGGGCTTGGACAGAAACGCAGCTTAGGGACGGAGGACTAGCCTCCGTCGGGTTTTAGGAAACCCTTAAAATTTCATCTTGCTCTCCGAGTTAAGAAAATTTGGGGTTATAAAAGACAGATCAAATTCTAGGTATTACTACTTGAGCTTAAGGTGTTTGCTGTCTAAACGGATAGTTCTCTAGGGAATGTCTCGGTTTAACCTGTTTGACTTTGACCGTAGGGTATTTGAATCGAGTCTGTAAGTATTTTACTTGAGTGCGAATTTCTTTGCGACGACTGACCGGGCTAACTTTAAACGCCCCTCTAGACCCTGCTTTGTGCGAAAACGAGCTGGAGGAGTGAACCTCCAGCTGAACAAAAAATTAGCCGACCTCGACCTAGGACGATGACGCGTCGTTCTACGGTAATACACAGGTTTTGGACCCAAATAAGAGCGCGACCAAAACAATTAAATTACCAGTGTTCTTTATTGCAATGCGCTATGGTCTTCTCTCGAGACCATTGTCCAGAAGGACTAGAATTAAGGCTCGCCCTCTGAGCCATCGCTAGAAACCGCCGTTGCGGGAGAAACACATTGTGTCCCCGCCTTCAAACAAAATTTTAGGACTTTCAAAAAATTAAAGAAAACTTACCTCCTCGCCCGGGCCATTTCGGCCCCAAACCGGGCGAGTGCAAAACCCCCTTTTCTTTTTGGAGCGAGTTGATCGCTGAGTTTAGCTTTTTCTTGATTTTAACTCGGTTTGCCCGTTAGGCTATGTTGCTCACCTTTTCTATAGTTTCAGTGGCAGCCAGTGCTGTTTTCCCAGTTAGTGAGTCGAACCTACACGGAGAATTTAAGTCCACTACAGTTTTCACGTGTCTTAACCATTCAGCCATAGGAGTACGTCGACTTTTACTATTAAGTCGGTGATAATTCAACTGCACTACAGTGCAGTTGAGACACTGCAACATTGCAGTGAAATAGAAAAAGTACCGTTAGAGAGAGGCAAAGGATCAACAACCAAAGAAATAACCAAAGGACGCAAGCGCGTCCCGGGCCGATCGCACAGGGCCCGAGTGGTGCAAACGACCACATTAGGTAGGAAACAAGGCTAATTTAGCCTTTGGATAGGTGCGGTCCGTCAGAAAAGGACTCGTCGCCTCGCCCAAAACCCAACATCAAAATCAAAGCGAAAGTAACAGGCTATCGAAATTAAGGGAAAATCTACCGGCTGGCCGATTGTCCCGCAAGTTGTTTGAAAGGACGCCTCACGCCGCGTTGCAACCCCGACCGTGTCCCGTCGGCTTGAATTAAAGGAAACCGTTCCATTTTTCCTCTTCTTTTGCCCCCACCCCCAGTCTTCGTCGTTCGGTCAGTCGTGTTGTTAGGTAGGTAAGGCTGGCGAACAGGTTTCCGATTCCATGCGCGTGCAGTAGAACGAGAGTATTCGGAAAATAAATAGTGGAGAGCCCTTAACGTATCTTATGATTAGCCTTGTTCTGAGCGATGTCGTAACAACGCCGTAAGGCTCGTGTATTCGATTCGCAATGCCGCCTGTACTTTTGAGCCGGCCGAGTTTCGCCGATGGGCGTAGGTATTCATGACGCCGCGCGCCCCGCATCGAGGAGCGATTTCTGAAGCACTCTAGGGCCCCTGCTTAGTACACCGCATAGCTGATTAGTTCGCGAACACTGAATCGAAGCAGGGATAACCGCCCCTAGGTCGCAATCTAGCGAGGATCTGTACGCTCCTCCCCTGTCCTTTTTAATGACCTGTGTTGCCACATTACGTTGAACCGCAACGAAACTAGCAAGGTACTACTAGGCTTTCCCGTCTCGTTGTACTCGTTCCGCCCCGCGTTGTTTAGGAGCACTCGTCCCCTCGATAACAGTTAATTCATGTAAATAAACTTTGTATTTTGAAACGCTGAGTTCCGCCTTGCTTTTACCGAGACGATAGGGACCTTTTCTAGTTGGTTTGTCCACTCGGACGAGCAGGCACTACCCGTCATGGCTTGTGGGCGAGAATGTCCCAAGCACTGGCGAATAGGGCCTTCTACTAGATCTATTTGCGCTCTAATGAAACGACCAGGTAACGCGAGTAGAATTTTATTAGTTTGTGACCAATAGTCACCCAAATTTGTTAGGAACCCTCTCTAGTTTAAGAAGCTAAAACTTTCACTGGTCAAGGCACCAGTGCGCTCGCATAGAATTTATGGAAAAACGCAGGCCACGTCATTGATAATCCGACATTAAACACTCAGGGCTCGTCGGAACCCTGTGGGGGCCACATAGGTCAATGCTCTAACACGGAGCATACCGCGATTTTAACCAGGCAACTCTTCTTGAGCTTCAAATTTCTAGGAACTTTTTCATGTTAAATTTCAGCACTTATCACACTAAAATAGAACTAAACAACTTCCGATGAGTCTAAGACAGGGAATAGCGGCTAAGCTCCATGACCTGCGAGCAGGTGTCGGTGCTAGCCTCCCTGGGGGACCTCAGAAATCATACCCGATATTAGACTCGTGCGCAACCTTTCGGGCGGGGTCCGAACACACCCCGTGAAGCGCGCCTGCGGCATGCTAAAAGCTGCGTAGCTTCTTGGGTCTGACCAAGAGTAGGATTAAAATTTTATAATCACGGTCCGCCCTTGAGGTTACGATAGCCGGGGTCGCATGGGCATGGTGTTAGGAAGTTGCGCCATGCAGCTGCGTCACCGGTTATTACACAAGGAACTGTCGCAGGATATACGAAGAAATGCTAAATTCTCTAGAGATATTAATAACGGTCGTTGAAAATTGGGTAAAAAGCGAATTAGACTATAACGGTCCATAATGTGTTACGTAAACAAATCATCATTGCATATCTGTATGGTTGCAAACGAGAATTGGGTAACAATAACGTATAAATTCAGCAATAATAACTCGGCGTAAACGAATGTTTAGACTCTCTATATTGCGATCACAATTTATATAGTGATAATCAATTTTCGGATAAATGATATACGAGATATCGCCTAAACAAATATTATAACAGAAGTTGTAATGGAATGATATAGACTATGTCATTATAATGAATAGTTCAGCAGTATTATAAAATTTTAACCTGCTAATCTTTGTTATAGCTGCTAACATCATAAGCCTTACGTGACACCGATTGTAGTGAGGTTAATGTTAAGTGGATTTACATGGTCATGGTTAATTCCTTTCAATCGTATTCACCGATCGCCATATCCTGTTACACATATATTGATACCCGTTGTGCGTTGGTCTGACGATTATAGACTGTTAGCAGGGGATTGGTTCTCTTTAATTTAATGAGGGACAATAACACTACAAATGCCAGATTAGATATCGCTAGTTTTTAGAAGAATAGATTCTACATTCATGCGAACATTTATACCTCTCGCTAAGCCGCTCGCAGTCCTTATTTGTCATCCGTGTATTCGAGCGTAATAATATGTACTACGTTATTGGTTTATAGTGCATTGTGGGCATTCATTAAGTTCGGATAACTTAAGTGACCTTGAATATGCTAGAGTAGATATCGCTTATCATTATAAAATTAACTAGCCCATTCAGTCTAGCTAGAATGCACAGGATTTTATGCAATGTCCAAATAAAATAAAATAAAATAACAAATAACAAAATAAAATATGATCTCAAGAAACCGAATCATTGCAATAGTGCAGGTTGTTATAACACAATTTGAAAATCAATGTTAAATATTTAAAAAGTAACTGTATGAACCATCGAAAGCGACATGTAACTCTCTCACGCACCGTTTGAATAATATTGTGGGTGTACTTTCCAAATTTGTTCAAGAGGCATCACGTAATGTTGTAACGTGCTCTTTTATCACTGAACAAACATTCTGGGATATCTTTATCTCTTGAATTGGAGGTGTAGAAAAATTATCAAATCTGGATCGATTACTATCTCACCCGCATTATCTCGGACTTCTATTTTAAATTCTTGGGTAAATCTGGACTTCAGTTCACTAGTAGTTTCATTTTTGCGTCCGTCCAAAACACACAGCACATTGGAATATCCATCACTAAAGAACTTCAGTTTTACAAAGTTAGCACGCACTATGTACGGCATTTTATCTTTGGCAACGGCCCCAAACAACCTTGAACTGAGTACGGTGACATTGTTCGCTTCAATGGGTAGAGGACGGTTAATTAACAGATCCATCAGGTGTTTAACAATAAACAATTCCATATTAGATATATAAAATCAAGGAAAACAACCCTTTTCATGTTTTTCCACGTTCAACTGAAACCAAACATTATGATACTACTTATCTCCTAAAAGGTGACTGCATTTAGGGGTGTTTAATGCTGTTGAAATTGCATAAGAACCACCCTTTTCATGTATTCTCTGCTAACGCTGATTGGCTGGTTTCATAGAGCTTGTTTGAAGGTGATTGGTTGAATTTTTGGAATTGTGCCAATAGAAGATTCTAGAACATTCCAAAGTGATGAGTCATCAGGCTATATTGTATAGTGGAAGGTGGGGCCCATTATTATATGTATTACGTGTATATTATAATGCGGGCGGAGGGGGACCATGTATTACGTATACATGTATATGTATTTATTATATGAGGGTCATTAATCATATTTGACAGGTAATTAATCATTATTTCCGGTGACAGGTCATTAATCAAGTGGCCCAGAACCGCCATTTTTCTACTACTAAAATAGTTAACGGAGGGCCGAAAACCTTAACTCCCGTTCCACAACACAATCTTGATGTAATTGCATCACACACGCTCATGATGGGATGAGAGATAGTAGCATGTGGCTAACCCAGTCACCCCTCGTCGAGAAAGCGTCGACGCCCCCAAAGCCTACTGTAGACCCAGTCACTCTCAACAGGTCGTCCAGCTTCCTTTGTGGCGGCCCCGCAGTCTCCGAGCGCCTACCGCGCGACCGGGTGACCCTTCTGTAGGTGGCCATACGCATCCTCCTTCGTCGAGAGCTCTGTTACCGCTTGGGACCTAAGACCATGAGCATATATTAATGGCATAGGCTTGCAGGTACTACGGTAGTTCAGGCATCTTTTCGACTTTGCTCATTGCTCTCCGGGATGCGTCAAATACCAGAAATTTCCGCCTTTGCAGTGAATTTTATGGTTGCGTCCGCACTAAATATGAAACTATATGGCTATTATGTTTATAAAACATAAATTTTCATTTTGTTTTTATGTATTAATTTTAAGTTTTTCGTTTATCAGTGAAAATACTGCGGAATTTCAGAGCCAGCGTGGAACCATGAGCTGGCGTTATTACGTAATTGCCAATTCCCCAACTATGATATGACGAGACCTGATATTTATAGTAAATAGCTTAAGCTCACGCCATATATACTTTCTTTACTTGTGCTTTCGATCTTACAAGTCCTGGTGATACAGTGTCTAAAGCCATAGGTGTCGAAGGTTCGTCGCTATAGGAGTATACCATCGATTGGAGGAGGTCCTTGGGGGAGATAGGTGGACATTTACTAGGAGGGTAAAGCGCTTTAAGAACGTTTTCTTCGTTTTGCTAATTTTACTCGAATTTTGTCAATTTTATACAATTTTTACCGCAATTGGCGGGGGTTACGGAGCCTTCAGGAATGAATATGGTATGAGGGGATTTGACGCTTACCCCCATAAGTTAACCCACGCCCACGCCCCATCGATATCTATGGCGTACGGGTTTGTGACTACATGCCTATCCGAATTCAGATATTTTTCTGAAAGCAAAAGTGGAAAGAAATTGCGTTTTATTGATACAAAAACACCGAGGTAACACAACCGGTAGAAGTAACGGTCCATGTCATTTTTGTGGACCAGACGTTATGACGTTAGAAAAAAGAACAGCTTAGAGCGGGGCGTGCGGAAGGAGGCAGCCTACCGAGTTTATGCTTAGTACATGGCTCATATAGGAACATTAGCTTAGGCTAAGACTAAGGCTTAGGCTTAGTATGTCGAGAACGGCATGGTATGCCTAAAGGTTACATTGGAACAAATCTCAATGATAATTCGTCATATAAATAGGCAGTTTTCAGGGCATCACTTCGGCAACGAACTAAAACACCCGTCTGCTCAAAGTAATGAATTAAACGTTTACGTTAAAGAACCCCTATGTGAAAGTTTTGTGCACCCTGAGTGTCTCTACTACATCAAATATATGGTATCTTGGACACCATGGTATTCCGGATGGTATTTTCAGATGGTATACATAGGTATTGTAGTGTCCATAATAGTATTGTGTAGACTACACCATAAAATTTATTGACGTTCTTTGCACGCCTTATACAATGTGTTTGTGGCTGGTGTCCTTGACACCGTCAGTAATAAACAATAGGTAGATTTAGCCACTATATTAATTAAGTTGATGGTGTCTCATACACCATCTAATGCAATATTGTGTGGGTATATACCGTATACCACTGTATTTTATGGTCTAGACTATTGAGAGACAAAGCTTTCACATTGGGCCTTTTATAACGTAAACGCCGCATAAATCAAAAATTTCACACAGCGCATGGGTGTGATAATCTTCCCGGGTAGGGATCGTAATGTTTGTGCTTGTACGCGGAGTTTGACATGATAACTCAGAGCAAGAATGACATGGAGAACGAAAAAGACGGCCTAACTTTAGTATAGAAGCTACTAAAACGAAAATATTTAAACCTAAGTATAAACTATAAGTTTTCAAATATTTAAACAAACCTTAGTAAGGATGGTATAATGTGTTCGGAACAAAGTCATAGTGGTGTGTCGGCTCATCATGAATTTAAATTTGGGTTTAAAATTTTATGGACCATCGGAGATTAAATTTGGCTTGTGAAATTCATGTAACTTGTAAGTGTTCTTAATAACAGGTAGTATAGCAACGTAGTAATGCGCTTTCTTTGATTAAGTCGCCGAACGAATTCCTAAATGTCTGGTGTTGTACAGTGTCGCAGATTTCGTCATAAATTTGGGGATGCGAGAAATTTGGGGGATCCGAGAATATTTAAGCTAGGATATTCATCAAAAGGTATGTATACCGAAGAGTTTTTGCTCTAGATTGCCAGATGTGTAAGGGAACACACTCAGTCCTTGTCCTGCTGGGATCTTCGCTTATGGTGTTGTAGCCGCAAAATTTAATTAATTTTTGAAATATTTGAAAAATATATAGTAGTTGTGTGTATTTACAAATATTTACATAGCTAGGCGTAGTATTTTCGGTTATGCTAACATCTGCGTTTAAGGTGTTTGGGAGTTTTATTGGATGTCGGGAGCCTAGTAGGCTACTGTTATTTTATATGATCTTGATTAGGGTACGGGTTGGTGGCTACTTTTTCTTATGATGGCTATCGGTAATTAAACAGGGTGAGGATTCGTTATTTGAAGATTGTGGTCCGAGGTGTTGCCAGTAGTGTGCTAGTGGGGAGCTATGTCTCCAGTGTTCTTGCTTTTCTTGATCTGGTGCCTTTTTCATACCTATCAAATTTCTAATAAAATACCGACTCGGCCTACTTCCGTCTTAGTGCTCTGTGAACGCAGTAATTGCGAAATATTACTTATATAACTTGGTGAAAACATTGGTCACTATCTATGTATTATATAAGTATAAAATATATTAAAATTTATATATTTACCAAAGCCCACCCATACACATATATACTCCAAAACCTAAACTTATCAATTAAAAACTATCTAAATTACAATTTTTATCTTCAAACACCCTATTTTCTAAAATATATTTCATATTCACCCACCTTCTCTCTCTGAAACAAAAATTAAACCAAATTACATTTTTCTCATTGTCCCACTTTTTTAACCAAAATTCAAACTACCCCCTCTTCCCCAAAACTTAACCAATACCCCCAAATTTTAATATCCTTTTCCCCTAACCATATATATATACATACTTAGCACAACGCTTTCTGGTTTTTCTACTTTTCATAAACTTACCTCTTTTTAAAATTTCCATTTTCCCCATTTTTCATATTTTTCACACACCTCCCTTTTACTCAACACTCAACTTCCCCTACCAAATTAGAGTCACTTAGCAGACTACATCAGTCTCTCCGGTTCCCTCACGCGCCTAACAAAATTATGAAAATAGCATATACTTACTGTACGATATTTATTAACAATTCATAGTATAGATGTCAACTATATATTTCGTTGCCTTTAGGTGTAGTGATTGTTAGTGAGTGCAAGTGAAATTACACGGCCTGTCGCTTGCGATTAACTGTTTTAGCAATGCTAGTGATATTACGCAAGCTATATATGGTGAATGGTATTTGCCGTCGATGCAGTAAACACACTTTGTTTCTGAGAGGTAGGTTGGTTTGAATTGTTCGGCCGTTGTTTCCTTGTTATTGTTACTTGTATTTCCAGCATATTGTATACCTCAAGTTTTCAAAGTCAGTTTATTGAACATCAAGATTACGTGCATATAGATATACATGGCACAACGAAATAATCAGTAATAAATCTGAAGTGTGAATATGCAGCAACCAAGAATATTCAATAAAAAGGTTACAAAAGGGGACGATACCTACTCCTACGTCTAAGCTAAGTTCCGGTTATAGTAGATAGGTCGTAGAGATAAGTTAATGCAGTTAAAGAGGTTACTCCTGTTTTTAAGGTGGTAGTTGGCAACTGGAGTTATGTTTCTAATTCGATGGTTTGTTATTAAGCGCAGCGTTTTTGTTTTCGTCAGAGGGGGAAAATTCGGCACCGTCTGTCCGTCCGTTCCTTGAACTTCTTATTAACTACTGGGCTGATTTAAAAAAACTTTTTTGTTTGAAATGTCTAATATCGGACAGCTGCAAGACATATAGATTTTGTCAAAAATTGCTTTAGTTAATTAGTAATTACCTAATTAGTTAAGCGTGTTAGCCTATTTTTAACAATCTCAAACCAAAATTGAATATATTTCAATAAATAATTAGTGTAAAGTTACTGTTTTGGTACATATACTACAAGCTCGCTGTGAATTCAATAAGCCTTTCCAGCGCCTTATTTTTATTTTTGTGCATACATACTAAACTAAAATCAAATATAGAGCATTTTCCGAATGCAAAGTGCGTTTATCCCCACTCCAATATAATAGAGGGGCCAGCATATCTTCGTAGTGTAACTTTTTGTCGTTTAAACTAAATGTTTTTAGAATAAACGAGGCATTGAAATTTGTAATATCCATATTTTATTCAGTTGAATATTTCATATTGAAACCCGCATGTTTCTAATTGCTCATCAGTAGCTGCAATGCTGAATGACTAAGTTTTTGATATGTGCCATTTAGACTTTGGCTTCATTTCTGTCTGACAGCTCAACAGTCCGACCACTTAGCCCACCACGTCTACCGTTTACTTACACCGTTCGCGATTTGGCGTTAAGCTACTGTGCTGTGTGGATTGATTGATAGTTGATGGCATCGGAATATTTCTATAACATTTCTTTCCTTCAACAAATTTTCTGATATTCTCATGTTGGTGTAGCTAGTATTTTAGACCATATAATCGATTTTCTTTGTGAAAGGTGGGCTGTCCACAGTCCGACCACTCTGTTTCTAAGTCCCACATGTTCGTCACACTTACTTTCTCGAGCCGCCATTTCCCGAAAGCTTTGCGTAGCAGATTATGTATATAGTTTTTTCGAGATCGCAAGATATTTTTGGTCAATGTACTGAAATCCCAAAAAATGACCAAGATGTGGCTCACCTGGTCAAAAACACGATATGCCATGTTGAATTGCTTCCTGATAGCACATTTATATACCTGACATTGCAGGTTTATTCTATTTGATCCACTAGATTTTCTGACATCTAGCTAGCGAGCGTGGTTACTACTTACACTGCATGCCAGAAATAGGTTCATCGTCCTTAAATCTACTAAAAATGTCAGAAAACGCGTGCTAAATTTGTGGTAGACTCTAGGCAACCAAATCGTAGTGTGCAGTAAACCGAAAAAAGCTACGTATAGACAATTCTTGATACCTTGCACGGCACGCAATACATAGCCTAGGCAGATTACAACCTCGAGATAGGGTTCATAGACCATGAGCTAGTAGCGAGAAAAACGGAGTAAGTATGGCTACTCTGCCCTTATTGACGATTTTGTCGTTCCAAATTCAGGTCCATAACCTCGCTTAAAGCCCCATGATGACAATTGTACACCGGCAATACTGAAATTATAAAGCTACGGCCATTTTAGTAATATATATAACAAAACTGAAGAACTTCATTTTTTTCATCCAATGACCAACAAGACAAAAACTTTTGAAATTTATAAATCACAATTTTTAAGAAAAATTATAATTTGAAGTAATTTTTACGTAGTAGAGTTCTTAAAACCTGCCTTATTTGATGCATAACACGAAAACACTATCGCTTTTATCGTGTTTAGCAACCCCGAAAAAACCTATAGAAACGTTCAATGGACCTACATATCGATATTGTAAACGCTGGGAAGTTTGACCATTTTTTCGTGCCAAAATTTATCAAATTTTTCTCCGGAACCGTCTCGCACAATTAATAGCACAGCCACTATGGTGTTGAACAATTAAACTAACTTAGTTTAACGGTTTATATAATCTTATTACCGTTGTAGAATCTACCCTGGGTGTATGCAGACACTAATTCAGCATTATTAAACAACAGAAATTTACCAAAATGTAATTTTCAATTACTGAATAAATTTACCTTAAGATTGATCATCTTGTTTAGTCGTCGTAATATACAGTATTAAACGCATGTTTACTACAACACCTATAACTCGACAACCCCTTGGCGGAATGTTAATTTTTTACTATTACTAGCGATCACAGAGTGGCACACATATATGTGAAATTATTTGCCTTTATCTTCTTTTGTTTGCAAGCAGGAATTGAATAAATCCTTATTTCGGGCTAAAATAAGTGCATATTAAAACGTTATCGTTTATAAGCTAGTAAAGGGTAAACAGAAGGTGTGACAATAAACCAGCTTGTCTGTAGTAATGATATAAACCGAATACGCATTTCATGAAACAATAATTTTGTCAAATCGCATATTTTAGACCAACATCTTCCCGGTTGTGTTGTTGATATTTATAACTTGGGATTGCTAAGTACTGTTTAAATGAACGTTCATAGCACACGCATTAGACAGAAATCACGCAAAATAAATATCACAGCAACAATCTCCCCATTAGGGAAAAGTATGTATTTTTAAGAAATTCCGCGTAATTTTGGTGCTATCAAATATTACTTGGAAATAGTTGCAGAGTTAAGATAAATATTTGCAGTACATTTTGAAATGAAATATTCTGTATTTTTCATGAATGAAAAATTTGTATATATCGTGAAGGGGGAAAATTCACAGATTCAACGGCATGCAAAGACACCGGAAACACCTGAGAGCAAAAACTGGGGAAATCCAAGAATTTCTCCGGGGCCACGAACTGGGGAATCAGTAGGAAGACGAAATACCAGGGAGCCACCAATTCCTCCATTTGATGGAACAGGTAAAGCCATATTATTTTTAACTAACACCGAAACCTCCTCACAGAAGATCTCTGTAAAATTTTCTTATATATATCTCCTATCCTAGGGTTTTTGGTTTGTCTCCCTGTAAAATTTAGCAATTGATCACTGGATGTAATATCAAGACATCTTGATTATCCGGATATATCTATTTCGCAGATAATATGTGAATGCGACATCTTATCTGGATATTTCTGCACATCACGAATAAGAATATTTTATTTTTTTAATGTATATATTTAATAAGAATGTTTTTATTCTTTGTTTAGGTAAAACTACATCAGTCAAGATCGGCGGAATTTCCACAGAAGCTGAAACCCCAGTACACGTACATCTTGTGCCGAAGAATTATTGTACGTTTTTGATATTGCGTATTAGCGTGGCGTTATATTGGTACTATTGATTGCATAAATAATTTATCCTTGTCCAGCATATTATATTGTATATTCACCGCTGGGTTTATCCAAGAGAGATTGTAACAAACATTAATTGCTACTGCTGGAATTACCGCAGGTAATAAGAGATATATATTAATTCGAAGAATAATTTAATTTCTGAACCAATAGATGAACATCTGCATGCTGCCTTCAGTTCTAGGCAGGGTTACGTTTCACATAGGAGCCATACCCACAGACCAGCCCGTGTTTTGTTGTTAAACTGAACCGATTTATATATGTCAATTTTTCTCCTAAAGGCGTGTTCGCACGCTTAGAAACTTTATTTTGCTCAATTTTTGAGCTGGGAATTAGAGCTCAAATTTTGATCAAAATTAAACAAAAAGTTCAAGCGTGTGAACATGTCTTAGTTTACACAGTAGGGTTTACGATGGAATATTGTCTCAGATAACTATACCATTGCTGAATTATATATGTTGCTATAAAACTTTCTATTTACCTTCTAAGCAATATTCGTTACCAAGCCGTCCGTAACTTAACTCAACAGCTTCTAAAATACGTAATTAATGACTTCAATTTTTACAGCCTTTACGATATACCTAGCTTGCAGCTGTGTCTGCGTCAATCCGTTAATAATTCCTAGGTGACTGCGTGCAACTGAGAATAGCATATGAATGCACCTCGCTTTTATTTCACTCTAGTGGAGCATCATGCCGATATTCTGCGGAATTCACATTTACATCAGGTGCCATATGCCATTTAATGCGCCAACAACACAACAATCAGTTGGTCAAACCAACCTTTACCGGAAGACCGGGCGGTTAACAAAAACCCGACTTGTATTAGACTTAGCGGCACCACAGGCGCCTAATGGATCGCTGCCGCTCACACTCCTATTCCGGCCGACCGGCTGATCCCCACGGGATTGTACATTGAACATGTATCGATAACGTTTACCATCGTGTACAATGTTGATATCATTAC
>JASANE010011716.1:0-87072 GCA_030248225.1 Trileptium ribeirensis
CAGGGTCGGAACGACCCTGTTACATATGTTATAGTCTGTTAATTATTAACATCACCATAATGACGTAGCTACGCTTGCAATTATGTTTACTTTTTTCTTGTGAATTAGACGGCTTAAGGCGTGGGGACGAGGGTTTTTTAGGCTATAAAAAGGTTTTTAAACCAAAAACATAAAAAAATTAAAAATTCACAAAATTTTACTAATAGATTCTTCAATTTGGGAGGAGGACTTAGCTAGTCGATTCACCCAATCGGGGTCTGCCAACACTCAAAATTCGGGGAGTTTGCGATCTCGTGATTGACGCAACTGCATCCCAATTAGCCCAGGGTTTAAATTTTAGTTTTGTTTTTACTTTTACAAGTCAGTGTTGATTTGTCATCATAAGCTCAGTTGCGCAAAGAAGGCGCTGTTTTCTTTTACCATTTAGTGGTATCACGCAAAGAACGGCGTGTCGAGGTTAAGGTTATCGGATGTTTTCTAAGAGTTTGCGGATTATTAGATTTATTTCTTGGTTTGTGGTTTCAATGAATGAACTGCTGCGGTTCATAACCAGAAGTGAACAATTGGAAACAACAATCGGTGTAAATCAAAGACGAGTCGGTGCAAACCAAGAACGAATCGGTGCAAGTCAAGAACGAGTTGGTGCAAGTCCAGAACGAGTTGGTGCAAATCAAGAACAAATAGGTGAAAGTATGAAAAGAGCAACAAATGACTCAAACAATCAACGCGGCGGCACAAGCGTCAAAACCAATGACGAATTGCGATGCAAATAAATTATTCAATTACGTTGCAATTCAAACGGCGAACATATGGAACCAAACACAACCTTCGTACGTGACGACAAACTGCCGAAGGGCCGAAGCATTGAACTACTACAGTGAATTCATCAAGGAAATCCAAGAAGTGTCGGCGCTTAATCGTTTTCAACGGCGGTGTAGCTCTGTGCTTACGCGACGCTCCGACCCCCAGTCGCTACTATAACACACGAAAAATACAGTTTAGGCAACCAATAAATAACGTACGAGCAGCTGGGGTGCGCGAGCTCGTGGTCTGGCGTACCAGGAAAGTGGTGATAGTTTGCTAGTGTCTCCTACTTCGGGGGTGCCCCAACGACTTTAACAGCTTAGTACACACCGATATAGCTTTATTACGCTATTTTCTATCGAGTTCAACGACAGCCAACGGGTCTTAAACGTTTATTCATAACTATAACGAAGTGCTGGTTTTCCACGGCGTTCCTAAGCTGCGATTCGCTGATGTTTATTCGCAAGCAGAAAGGAAACAAAAAAATATAGATTAAAACCAGAGTTGAATTTAAACATTCGTTCAGTTGGCTAGACCTAAAGTTCGAGCTCTTAAATAGGTTTCGTAGCACTCCGCATGCTTTACATAAAGAACACAATTCGATATCACCCGTAATTATTACGCCTGTAGATGCTAGTTAATATGAAAGCATAATACGTCCGTGACACACACCCTTTTCTAACTAATAACGTTTACCATAAGTGTTTTTACCCGATGCGGCAGCATAACACTGGTATCTAACGCTTTTCTACCCGGCACTTGTATTCGAACAGGACGGCAATAGTATCTAGTCAACAATTACTTTCAATCAAACGCTCAGTGGTACTACTCTAGCGCGTCTTTATAGCATAACACCAAACCAGGCGCTCGGTAATTTGAAGTAAAATCCTGAATCGTGAAATCTGCGGACTAGCTAGGTAGCCATAAACACAATAAAGGATAATAGGCAAAAATACCGGTAATGTTCGCTGAATGCAATTGTTGTGGTTATAATGAATTTCTATGTGATACAATCGTTAAAGGTCTCGTCCCAAGTCGACAAATTCACGCATCCACCCGTTAACAAACGCTGCAAATTTTCTCGTAACCAACGTATTATAAACACGTAAAGTAAATAAGTGGCAACCTTTCCAGCAATTTCCGCCAAGCAGCGCTTCATAGCCACTAAAAATTCCAACTCAATCACTACTCATCGCAATAACTCTAGAAAAACCATATATGCTTCGCACTCAAATGAAAAACGCTCTGTTCTCGCAACAGGTCTTAGCTAGGTCGTCCTAAACTCTAATTAATCAAAATATAACTATTACAAAGCGACTTTGTCGATCTTAAAACACAACCACCGAATTAAACTTTAGCGCTCGCTCCGCTAAAACGCCACGTGCTATAAACCTTTGAAAACGTCCCTATTCATAGCTAGGTAATTAACTAAACTCGAGAAACAACAACCATCACAATACTCATACATAATCATTACTGTATATTAATTCAAAAATTCAACACAAGACAAATAAGTAATTAGTAATAATAACACCACCTCATAGGCGCAACCGACAGTACCCTGTACTGTATTGAAATATACGCGCTTGCCGCGAATATTATATGTACTTTATATATTATATAATATAATTTAGAAAGGATTTTAGAGAAAAATTTGAAATAAGAAAAGGGGTGAAAAGTTGGGGTGTGGTTTGAGGAAAGTAGAGAGAGGGGGATGGTAAAATTTTAATATGGTGAAGGGGGTAGGTAGGGGAGTTTGTGTTTAAATTTTGAGGAGTGGGGATTAAGATTTGATAAAATAGGAGATGTTTGTAAATTGTAAAAAGTTGGAGAAAAATGAGAATTTTGAAAAATAGCAATTTATGAAAAATAGAGAGGTGGGAAAAGGGTGGAGTAGATATATGAATAGGGGTGGTAAGGGAAAAAGAATATTAAAATTTAGGGGATGGGGGTTGAGTTTTGAGGGAATGGGGGATGTTTGAAAAATGGATAAAAAGGGAAGAAAAAGGATATTTTTGGAAAGGGTAAATTTATAGGAAATAAAAAGAAGGGGAAGGAGGGGGTTTAATATGTGGATGGAGGTAGTGATGTGAAAAAGATATGAAAATTTTAGGGACATTGGTAGAGGTTTGGGTGAGAGGGAGGGGTTTGAATTTTGGTAGAAAAATAGGAAAAAGGATAAAAATGGATTTTGGGTAGAATTTTGGTTTTAGAAGGAGAGGGTGGATGGGTATGGAGTATGGGTTGGGAAAAGTGAAATTTAAAAGGAAAGAATATGTTTTAGGAGTTTTTGAGTATAAAATTTGGGGTTTTGGGATGTGGAGAGATATGGGTGAATTTTGATAGTTTTATTAGATATAATATATTTTATATATTTATAGGTAAATACATAGCTAGTATATATATTTCTATCAGGGAGTAACCGGAATTCCGGTTCCGGTTCCGGCGAAAATCGTGTTCCGGTTGCGGTTCCGGCAAAGGGCAAAAACCATACCGGAACCGGAATTCCGGTTTAAAAATTTTGTTTGAAATTTTTCACATTTTTGCTTCATCTGTGATCCAAACATATGTAATATATATTATACAATGATCAAACTCCAATACAACCGAGCCAAAGAAAAGATTAGCTAACCAATTTGCCGTGTGAAACGTAAGTAGGGCACATAATTTTAGCAGGAATTTTTCATAATTACCTGCAGGAGTTTGTTAAATCAAAGCCAGGTCGATGCTTGTACCAGCTATTTTACACATCCAGAAGTCTGTGGGATACATTTGAATTAAACCGGTCCAACTCGGTAACAGAGTGTGGCTTACGCAGAAGTACTTAGCCTATGCTTGGCTAACATAAATTGCGCCAAGCACCAGCCGGTGCGCTTTAAACTTTGTAAATCAGGTGAAACTGAAGTAACGTTATCTGCAACGCAAGCAGAAACTGCTTCCTTGGCAATGAACTGTAATTATTGAAACTGTGCGAGCAGCATCACCTGTGTGTCTCATCTATAGCATTTTGATTAGAAAGTTATCATCATTATCATCTAACTGACGGGCACTGTTTGTCCAACGCTAGCCTAAACAGTGTCTCTGAACACTGATCAGAAAATTACCTTCTTAAAGTATATGACTCGAACGAAAGCAACAACAAACGTATTGCTTTTAGAAATTTCTTTGCCTGAAAATACAAGTGCAAAGAAGATGATGTTTCGCTAATGGTATAATTTACCTTATCAACCTTATTAAGTATGTAAAAACAGCGTAATAGTCTGGAATAATCTTGTCTATGGACCTAGCGTCGATTGCCCTCTATTCAAAAAGCTCATATGCTAAAATTAACAGTGATCACAAAATTCAGCAGAACCACATGCAGACAGGTTTTAGAGATCCCACTAATTTTCAAAAAAGAGAATAATTACAAAGATCCGAAAGTGTGAAAACAGATGTCCAAATCCTTTGCAAAAACATTTTTAACACAGGTCGCGGTGCAGGCGAATTTCGAAAAGATTTACCAATATTATGGGAATTTGAAACCAGAAATGTTAAATATATTGATTGTTTGTCTTACCCTCAACTGTATACCAACTGGAACAAATTTGCCGCATGCTAATGTTGGCCGGTAAATCTCATTTCCTTCAGTTAGATTTAAGTAAGCAGATTGTTCCTAAACCAACTTTGTGATATTGCTCAATGGGGACTGCACATGTCGTCTCGTAGCGAGGTGCACAACTACCACTAGTCATGCATGCCTGTCATACATGCCGGCAGGGGCCTACCCCCTGAGGTCCGGATCCCCCCGAGGCCGAAAAGGGGCCAGGGGGTTAACCCCCCGGGGTTGCGCAGCAGCCCCACCCCGGGGCCCAAAAGGCCCGGCCGGTTTTACCTCCCTTGTAAATCTGGAAGCAAAAAGCTCACAGGGGACCATCAATCAATCTCCTTTTGGCATTCTTTTAGATTGGGTTCTGCTTGAAAAGTAAAAGAAGTTCTGCTGGGCATAAATCGTTGAAGACTAAAATATAAACGTGTATATTCAGCTCTTTCTTCATCGGTACAAGTGAAAACCACACACATGCACACGGCTAAATTAAATGGTTTTAATACTAGCTGTTTTAACAAACTAAATGAATATGGTCGGTAAGAAGTTTTGTGAAACGTGGCTGCTGCAATCAAGGAATGTGGAAGGCTGTAAAATTTCCTTTCCAGAGCAAACCACGTAACGATGAAAACAGACTTTTTTATATCCTCCATTTCCATTCTCATATAGGGTTAATAACAGCACCTAACGGCTGCGAGGTACTCAAAAAAAGGTCCTCAATAGTATCTACCCCCGCCTACAGACACAATTTGGCCCGGCCAGGGGTCACCCCCTGGGATGGCCGCGAACCCCCCCCCATGGGGGCCTCTACCCCCCCCGGCATGACCGACCGTCGGCATGTATGTGCATTGTAGTACCGGTTCCACGCGGTGTAGGACCATTTCTACTTGATGTTCCTCATGTTTCATTAATACGTGGTGGACAGAACTGTTATAGTTAGTTAGGTGCTGTAACTGAACAATTTCGTTGAAATTCAATAATAAGCTTAAGTTTAGGCTTTGGTTTCAATGGTTTCAGTGACTGTTTTCCAGGCGTATCAACTAATTAAAGATGTTTTTTTGCAAATAATATCATGTAACTATCTGCTGTTAATGGTGGCACAATATCATGTTGCAGTCGCTTACTGTTGCCCGGCATAACGCATTCAATTTATGAAAGCTTAACCCTTTCATGCCAATTCTGCCAGTTGTCAATCGCGCATTTATGCAGCACGGTGTGCAAGCTGCATGTTGTTTTGTGTGTATTTGCACGCGCAGTGTTATCGCTGGCTTTCCGAGGTTTCTTAATGAATCCAGCAACAGCTCCTGGATAGCACAGTGGTTTGCTTCCGCCGTTGTCACCTATGCCATCGGGGTTCGATCCGTAGCTCCACCTTTAGTTTGTCAAACATTGCATAATACACAAACTAGCTACGGCATTAAAATGTTAACTGTGGCAACTATGCAAGGTGCTGATAAAGTTTCCAACTTATATAATCCTTTTCAAGCATTTGTGCATATGACTACTACTGATGCGTTGATGAATAATATAGACATAGTTTTAGCTTAACAGTTAAATGTATTAACAAATAGTAAAATAAATATGTTATTGTTTATAGGAAACAGTCCAGACTATAATAGAGCAGTACACTGTGTACCGTAATGTTTTGCTTGTTGTTAGCATAAGTATTATTATTACTTAGTTGCAGGCCGCTCTGACGACAGCTTTCTTTCGTTAGTCAGTTTAAGCTTACACTTAAATTTGCTGTCTGCTTTGCGATTTTGAAAATTTTACTGTTCAAGAATTTTGGATCTTCTAATGTTCTGAGTATTCGAGGTGACAATGTGTGCAGACGTTGAGTGCGAAAATACGTTAGTAGGACCAATTTTATGAAATCAAAATGGCGAACCAAATTTTGTATTATCAGCCGTTGGAGACGATATTTCATTCGTATGGAAAGCTATGCTAATGATACATAACTTAGCGATGTCTTCTTGTTGCTACAATACTAGTAATTACTAAGTAATTACCTTCCAACTTATGAGCGCTACAAAATTATCGCAAGTGTTTTGATGTGAAAATGTTTTCCAACTGCATATTTTCCTTATACATTGTTCCTGTTATCGTTGTTATAATTGATCCCATTGGTGAAATTATAGTCCAAAATGATGAGGGCTCTGTATATATCCAAACCAACTTCTGAGATTGTACTCAAAACAGCAAAAGTATAGTTTCTTAATTTCTCAAAATTTCGTTTTATGAACTTTGGTTATAAAAAAGATCAAAGATTAGAATTTAAACTGATGCGGAGGCATTACATTTCACACTATTGCAATCTGTTATTTGAAATTTAGAAAGTTAACATTTAAAACTGTTTGTTTAGGATCATAACACAACTGTTTTGTTCTGATATTGCAGTTTTGAAGTAACGGGGAAAATGAAAAGAATTAGTTCCGTGAGGCATATCCGTCAGACACATTTACAACTGTATATTTTAGTTGACAGCTCTTTGACAGTTCTCATTGACAACAGAGTATCTTCAAAGCAAAAAAATTATTACCCAAAAAACAGTTTTGATATTCTAGCCTGTTTTTATAAACAAAGCTCTGTTGCTGAATTACATTAAACACAGACGAAGGTTGGGGCCAAGTTATGGCTATTGTTGCATATTTTGTATTAAAAGTGGACGTTAGGGCTTACATTACCATTGAGCGTACTTTCGCAGACCACGGAAATATGGAATAGCTACTCGAATTGTCATGATATACTGTTTTCTGCCTTGATCAACTGTTTAACATTCACAAATTGCATAAAAATATTTCAGTATATATTTAAGCATTTAAATTCCAAAAAATTCAGTATCTGAAAATCTTACTTCTAATCTTAATTACTGTATTTTAAGAAAGAAAGTGTCGTTTGAAGTTTTGGAATTTTACGCTATTCTTTGTACGATCAGGCACATCATTCTACAAATTGCAATAAATGGCTCATATGAGCTTTAAATGTTCCCATTTCACTGGTATCTTAGATGATGGTGTCAGATCTAACCAGCGGAGTACTGATATATATAATGTTTTAAAACTTCGTTGAATTTCTGCAGAAATTAAATTTAGTTTATACTAGAGCATTATTTAAAAAGATTAAAATATAATGTAAAAAGATAATAATATAAAAATATAATGTTCCTTGTTTACTCTTAAATTTTCGAATATTTTTTCTTAAAATACTAATAGCAAGAGGAGATTTTCTGGGAAGCACTTGATCGCAGTTATGGATAACACTTCATCTTTAAATTATTTATTATTAAAAGTGTTATCCACTGTAAAATGTATTGGAACAAACATTTGGTGATGCAACACGAATATCGACAATATTTGACTTCAACAACAGCTGACACTATAAATAAGCTTATTTTATTTTTATAGCAGTGGCGCACCCTTCAGGGGATCTGGACCGCCATACAAGGTCAACTAAGTCTATTATCAAGGGTCCGCACCTGTACGTATCCACGAAATGCCGGCATGTCACGATGTAACATCTTTTGGGGTCTCCCTGAATTAGTCGTGATATCATGACTTAAATTAAGTCAAAGCCTGGCCGCACGAAACAATGATGCAACCCAATTTTGGTGCTACATCGGGTCTCTTTTAATATAAAATTCTGGGTCCGCCTATGTTTTGCGTAGTATTTCCTACTATTGTAGCAGTAGAACTCAAGGTAACTTAATTCAGATTGCGTAGTTTGTTGAAACATCTGCTGATAGTTTTGTCATTTTTAGTATATTGCAACACTCGCGATATTTTGGATCTTGCGGATAAAGATTTGTATTAGCTTGTGTTAGTTATACACAATTTAGCTGCATCGAATATTAGATATCTGGTCGTGTTTTGTACGAGGACAGTATCATCGTTAAACCAGTATTTTATCGAATATTATTTGGGTACCTACATATTACTAGAGCTTATGTTTGTTATACATTTGCAGTAATAGTATCAATATAGTGCAGCTAGCGACGTATTGAGAACATATATAAATATATTGTACCTGCTACTGTATTTACACTTTATACAAAAGACGTAGCTTTGATTACCTCCTTAGACTCATAAATGTAAATAAGGTCATGCTACTTTTATATTTCACCAGAACGCCCATATGTGTAGTTAATACATGCATTTTTAATGATTATCTTGCGTAACCATATGGTATGTCCATAGCTAATTGCCGATTACAAGGTTATATTAGTACGACAAGTAGCTTCCAAGAATGAAGGTATAATTTACTTATTAGGCCAGCTCAGCGCAATGGATTCAGTGTCTAAGTACGTTTCTGACGTAAGCTGCATCTGTACATTTACGACTAACGATAAAATAAGGTCTACGCCCGGTTGAGAAATCCCTACCTATGACATACCACTTTCTAGAACTTTACCTGGGGGTTTCGGAACGAAACATGTAAGAAAATATGTCAGACGCAGAAATTGGTCAAAGAGAATAGTAGTATAAATATGATTTAAGAAACTCGGGTCTTGAATACAATCTTACCAGAACACAAATGTATATGCTGCCATATTCCAACCAAAATATACCACACAGTGCTTTCTCATAAACATATAATTTGTTTAGCTGATGTCTTCTCGGCTCCATCACCAATACAACTTACGAATGTAATGATTCACTATGTATTTACCCATCATGGAACAACGTTCATCATTTATTTATCTATATTATCTTGTTTCGTTCTTATTTAATACCAAATGCATAATATATAAATCACAGTATACTTCCATTGCGTTCACTGGCGTCACAGGAAGGTGCTAAGGGCGGACTACTCTTTCTCTCACTATTAACTAACGGAACGAAAAACTTAAACGATGGATATGAAATAAAATATACGTAAATTAGCGACCCATCCACTTTCGTTTACTGACCATTCCATTTTGAATCAGCTTGCCACTCCTTTGGCTGCGTTTATAAGCTTTGTACAATTGTAAAACGGACAAGATGTTTCTACATCAGGCCTAATTATCGCATTTGGAATGGCCTGTGATAAATTAACTAATTCTATATCAATTAATATACACTGTATAGTGTAATACTGGTAAGAAAAAGTAGCATTTTCAGGCTCTGGCTCGGCTCGGCTTTTTTCTAAACGTTTGTTCGGTTCGGCTCAGCTCTCGCAGATAAAATCCTAGGCTGTGGCTTGTCTCGATTTTGCACGAACCAGGGACGGCTCTGCTGCGCTCGGCTCGGCTCTTACGCTCGTAATGATTTGAGTTTGCGATTTAGTAATTTTAGAGAGAGCGTAAAGCAATACACATACCATCAAACTAACTATATATAGTTACTTTTATACAGGGGCGGAGAAAGGATTTGCCGCCCGGGAGAGGGGGGCACAGGATTTGCTGGATGGGGCACAGCGTGCCCTAACCATGGCGTCGTAGGCATGAGCTTCGCTTTTTCTATCATCCTTCATGGGGACACACGTGGTTACACGGAAGGGCCCAACCCACCCCATCCCCCCGTGCCACCTGGGCTACTCCCCTGCTTTTAGACTTTTCGAGATCAGAGCCGATGTAATCTTGGATGTTGGCAGCTGTTATAATTATGTTTGTGCTTTGTAAAAGAGCTTTTAAAAGTCGTCTGCAACTTTTCATGATACACCACACTCGGCTCTGATCTTATAGATAGTTCTTAGGCTCTGGTCCGGCTATTCAGCCATTATTGCAGGCTCGGCGCGGCTTTGGAGCAGGGTTAAGCTGAGACGACCTAAGTTAATAGGGCAAATTCTCACCTCTTGAACGTAAGTATAAGCCATAACAAGTACTACAGCTCTTTCAACATAAATGTACAAATGTAAGTTATTTTGTGTGAATGTGCACTTTAATATATTGAGATTCACACTGGTAATGAACGCATTAAACAAGACGTGACACCGATAAAGAGCTGATTCGGGCATGAAAGTTTAGCGTATGAAATACCTGTTGATCTTAAGCTGATTTCAAACATATGAACGAACTTACTATTATCTTCATAATTGTAATTTTATATTAAACCTTTGTTTGCGAATCTCTGTATGAATTTTCAAACATTGTTGTTTTGTTGTTGATTAGCATGTATGTTTGAATTAGCATGGTGTTAGCTTTCCCCACATTAGCCCAGGTTTAGCCCAGAAGCCTGAACCGATATACGGTTAGAAAAAATGAACGGTAAAGGGTTTTTTGGGGGGAGTTGGAAGATTCCCTCACTTTCATCACCACACCTTTACGATGCTATAATCACTGTGCGTGGTAGTAAATTTTGGCTTAATCAGTCGAGAGCAGAATAGCCTGCATTTCGCGTATTACCTCAGAGCTATAATGGTCCAGTTATGATCTACAAGACATTAACATTTTAATATTTAGTGTCTTCTAGGCTTTTTTCTTACATATCTACTAATTTTGACAATGTTGAATTTTACAACTTTTTGATATCGCTAGTGGTAGCATCCCTTCCGAATTATATTTAGCCAGTTTAAGTAATGTATGTCATTTGTGCAGGCAAACCGCTGATTTCGAATCTGAACTGCGTAAACAACAGAACTCGGAAAGCTGGCAATAAGGTATCAAATTACCAGCTTGATTTCAACAATAATATTAAAGTTTTTTTTCAATAGGACTAAAAAATTGAGTGCGAAATTTGTGCAAATGAACTACGATGGACGTTTGCAGAAAAATCAATGCTCAATGGGTGATATCAAGAGTGCATTACGGAAAAGTATGACACTTCCCTGCACTCTAATGTTGTTAGCCCGTGTTTGATGATGCGGGCGCTTTCGGCCTGACCTCCCCAGTTTATTGTGGGGGGTCGGTTGAACCAGCAGTTGCTTATAATCCGACCGCCCCAGAAATTGGGGAGTTCGACCTACCCCCCCCCCCAAAAAAAAAATTGGGGGATCCGAGCTATCCCCTCCCCCAGAAACTGGAGGGTGTCGGGGCATCTCGACTCAAGAGAAACTGGGGGTCAGGCCGAAAACCCCGTATCATCAAACACGGACTAACATTAAAGTGCAGGGAAGTATCATACTCTTCCCTAATGCACTCTTGGTAACATCAAACGCTTCAAAAGTAAGTTCAAAATGCTTTTATACTTTGACACAATGCAACGCTAGCTAGTTCGTTACCTCGCGGTTACCTATAATTGTTCATCGGTACTCGATAATCGATATTATTTAAGACGTCGTATATAGTCATTAGGGCGCACGATGGCGTGCTTCCAAAGGCTTTGAGTATAATGATGCTGTCAGAATCGGTTCTTAAGTTTATTATAATAACGAAACTATATGCGGCTCAGGCAATGTGTGAGTGAGTATATATACTCCAACTGCTCTGAGTTTTTGTCAATTCCTAAACTCATGCTACATATCTAGCAAACTATGTAATAGCGTGAATGTGCTTTCGATAAGTAATAACAAACGGCTCTAAAGTTTACATGCGAACGATGCACACGTAGCGTGAACTAAAAAGCAACTAATCTCATTTACCTTCCAAACCTACGAACTATATAATATACTAAAGATAAAAGTTTTTTCTTCAATATTTGATATTGATTGTCATGGATGCATATAAATTATCTATGTTACGCCGTAAATTAATTAGTATATATTAAAATTTTATTTAGTATGTACTACAATTTAATACTAACTTGATCATACAACGTAAGTGAAATAAAGGCATTTCCATAACGAACATATCGACGATTATCAATTTATTGTACGTATTTCAAAAATATATATTTATATTCGCAAAAATTGTAGACAAAATGTTTTTAACAATACTTATGTTTTGCGTTTTAATGCTCAAATGAGCAATGAAAATAATAAGTGTGTAATTTTAGTCTTTTTGATGAAGATTTGTTGCGAGCCGTAGCATATATCCTAATGATGGCTCATTTTTCCACAGAAATAAGCATAATAATAACCCTTTAATTCATACATGCTCAGTATGGGAAGAGTCCCACCCCCACCCCTCCCACTGAAGGGGCGGCTGTTCCGTAGGGACATCGGTCCACGTGCACGTTTGTTTTAAATGTTGAGCCAAGCAGTTGATGGTCCATTTTTAAGGAAACAAAATGAACAAGAACAGTGTATTTCACGATTGAGGCGGTTTATTGCACGATTCGGGTATTGCTTTGTAGGGCTGAGACCATGCCCTGCCGCATGTGCCTTCGTGGTTAACTTACCTTGTCGAAAAAATATTCTACAGCAGAACGCTATTGTTAAATCGGAAATGGACCAAGACGTTGTAAAACTATTAAAAAGATTCGTTTGTTTTCAATCCGATGTATTAACTGCACAAAATCCTGAAGCAGTTTCAATTTTAACAACTTAACTCAGACGGTACTTGTTTTATTAAAAAAATTTAATATATTCTGGCCAAAACTGCTACATTATTGGAGTTTAACAGTGCTATATACAGGTGTAGACAGTGAAAACTGTAGAGAGCGAGCATATCTTCTGGCATGATAATTCCACGGCGCCACTCATTGCGATTCTGTAATATATTTGAAACTAGCGATGTGCTTTCACGATAATTTATCTCACATCGGCCACTAAGTTACACACAAGGGCAGGTCTCCCTGAGTTGCTCAAGTTTCGTTAATAATATTTACGTATTTTTACAAGCATCTATGTATACATTACAAATAGCATATTTAAACTGTAACCTATCCATGGCAAAAATGTTGCTAAACTAAAAACATTCTAACCGAACAGCATAACTGATACAGCATTTGTGCCGAGATAGATGTGCAAATTTTGAAAATTCCAGAATTCGTCGAATTTAGGTCATGACGACATTAACCGTTGGGATACGCATCACGACGACGGCAATTTTAGAAAACACATTTAGGTTTAGTAAATTTGTTTGCCTGGTGTTTGCCAATTTGCTAATATGGAACCAGTTTCCAGTAAAGCACTCTTTGCTTTAGGAGAACCTAGGGCTTTCGTGAAATGAATCTGTAGCATATCACCACGCTACCGTATATGGCGTGGCTGAACACGTTGTGATTGGGCCCTGTGGTGTAATGGTACCGCGCTAGTCTTGCAAGCTAGATATCCGGGTTCAAATCCCGGCTGGTCCAATGAATGATCACTCGTGGATCTTTTCATTTGGTGAACCCGACGTGACCCCTGACCGTAGTTTATTCACACAGCTAGAGCTCAACGCACGCTCGCTCCGCGACTCCGCAGGGGAGTTATGTAGCATCTCACTACGCTAGCATATATAGCGTAGCTGAACACGCTGTGATCGGGACCTGTGGTGTAATGGTATCGCGCAATGCTTGCAAGCTAGAGGTCCGGGTTGGAATCCCGGCTGGTCCAATGTATGATCGCTCGTGGATACTTTCAAATCTGCGAAATTTCCTAAATATCCATAATAAGGATTTATTTAATGGTATTGGCATTTCCTTTCGTATTATTGCGCTACAGCGAGATTAATTTCCACCACCAAAAATATATAGCTAAGCTTCCTTTATCCTCATACAAGAATGCAAGTAAACGGTTGCTTACGTATTATTCTTTGTAATATAGTCTATATAGTGAAAGCCGTGCATACAAATGTCTGAATGCACGGTTAGCTATATAACAAGTTAGTTGTAGCATAGGTAACAGTGCGTTCAGAGATTTGTACGCACGGTAACTCGTTCAAACTCGTGCTGTCGCACTCGTTTGAACTCGTCACAAACCGTGCGTACAAATCTTTGAACGCACTGCTGCCTATGCTACAACTATTACTTGTAACAACAGTGTTATTCAAACTTTTCATCATATTACTTACGGAGAATTAATATTTGATGTGACCTAGGGTTTCCAAATCAAAGATTGCTACGCTTGTTGCAACTGAACAAGCATGTTTGTAACCTAAAAATTGATTATCGAATGTATAATGTTTATTATTAACGTTTATGTCATCTTAATCGTAAGAATAACGATAGTGTGTTTACTAGTTCAATTATGAAAATACCCGTCCAGAGGTCATATAAATAAATTTCTAATCATGTTTCTCTTTATTACAACCATGTTGCTGTTACCGTTTGATGTATAGATGTACGTTGTATTTTATTTTCGTGTCAGGAAATAGAATTATGTTTGTATCTAGTTTAATTTACTAAATAAAATATATATGCCGTCAATATAAGAGATAAATATAAGTGACAGAATAATAGTTCGTCGTTTGCATCGAGAACTACAGCTTTAATGTGTATGGAACGGCAGTCTTGTGTTAAATATTAGCAATTCTAAAATTCGAAAGTTAGATTTATGATATAGTTACACGCTTAAAGATCTAAGCAGGAAATCATTGGCGAAATGTACGGTAAATATTCTGAAGAAGGGCATGCCATTGTAATCACACGTTGAAATTATGCTTTAGTTCAGTGAGGATAGCAGTAGTAAACAAACCCACAGTTTTTATTTGGATACTTATTTACAAATTACTGGAGCGGTGTTGTATTTAAGACTTGGATGAAGGATTATATAGAATAAGAAAAATTTGGCCTTTCATATTTTCTTTGTTTTATTTACAACAAATAAGTGTATTTTATATTTGTAACAGTCGAGTCAGCGCGCCAACGCTTGTGTCATGCGTTACGGCTATCATAGCTAGCTCATACTTAGGCAATGGCTTACCGGCGGCCAGGATTACACTGTTTTTAACATAATACTTGTAATCAGGGTTCCTTTGCACTAATGTAATATACTACATTTTAGAGTGGAAATAGCTGCCAGGTTTCACACGAATAGTTGAAAAAATCAATTGCATTTTGAAGTCTTGCCGCGGCAAAATTATCTTCAACTGTTGAAATCTTTATGTCCAGTTTATAGCTAATAAGACCAGAAGAAAGTAGTGTATATATCAGAAACTGAGTAGGTCTTATAACTGGGGACTCCATTTTGCGACAAACAGGATAAGTACTGCTTAATTTTATGTTAAAAGCCCTATCGTGAAGAAAAGCAGTTATCCACTGTAAAAGAAGTTTCTGGACTCCTGTACTTGATAGTTTCTGGAGAAGTTTAAAATGTGAGATCCATCAGGAGCTTTCGAATAACGTCAGCAATATCAACTGACTTGTCATTGTCTGGAGCATATAACCATTAATTCACTTACTTATGTTGCTCTGTGCATGTTTATTGTTTTCTGAAACATTTCCGCATTTCCATGCTGCTTTGGACTAAAATATTACCTTTCGAATAAGACGCAAATGGTAAGAATGATTACAATATTTTACGACAATTCAAAAACTACAATATTAGACTGTAGCTTAATTGGCCTGATGGGAGCCTTTTTCATACATAAACGAGGTCTAAAGTCCTAGGTAGGGATAGCGGGATAGGAGGGGGGAGGTCGTTCCAAAGTAGGACTCAAAATTTTTCTTAATTTTTGCAATTTTCCCACAAATTTTGCTAATTTTCTTCAATTTTTGTTACGCGTGTGCTGATAAGTGGTTCAAGATTACAGAGGTGATGCATAGGCGTCCAGAGGGGTTACCCTTACGCATCGGATCACCTAAGCCATATTTAACTACCCATGAAGCTACAAACACCGCACCTACTCGCTATTTCTGCGAGATACCCTGAAAGTTTGAAAATTTCAACACATATGAGCGAATTATTAGGCAAATTAAAAATAATTTTAATAAATGATGAGCAGTTTCGCTATTTGCAAAAATCTAGCCCCTCCGCCACCGGAACTGTCTACCTCTTTGTTCTGACTTACCTTGAACGCATATGTTGTAACGTGTACCCGTGAATCGCTATATCTCTAGCTAGTTTCTAATAAATTTTGGACCATCAGCTTTATTAAGAAACAGGTTTTAACCCAATTGCATTCAGTTGGACATTGCCTACTGGATGCTTACTTCAGGTTGAAAAATAAAGAAGAGTGCGTACTGGTGCGTTACACTAGATCCCATCATTTATAACACCGTCCACAAAAATATATATTCATACGATCATGATTCACTCTCCACTAGTTCGACGTCGAAATGCGACCTCGGTTAACGACGTCGCCATAGAAAACGCCCCTGACGCAGCTGGACCGCAATGCGTTGATTGCCACACCGATGCTGGCGATGACTGCCTAGCATGTGACGAATGTGATGGGTGGATCCATTATCGCTGTGCAAAGATCCCTGCCAGCCTAGCAAATAGCATCGATGGACATGACCGCATCCTTGTCCTTTGCGAAAAATGTTTAACACTCAGTCGCCAACGCCGGGCAACTCGATTGTCGCCTCACGCAACCGAGGGAACTGACAAAACAAACGTGTCGTTGAACAATCAACTAAATGATGGCCCCAGCCTCGAGCTCCTCCTGAAACTGCAGGAGGATGTTTCCGCCCTTTCCAGCGCCGTCCAAGCCACGGCCAGCGCCGTAAATGCTCTTTCTGATGCTGCCCCGGCCACTCACGTTTCCAGCAATACGATGCCTGCGCAAAGCACTCCGCCGTCATATGCTGGTATCACAGCCAAACATGCCGGCTCTGGTGGACCCGTTGTATATACACCAAATATAAGTGAAGACGAGGCCAAACGACGCCGGTGTCTTGTACTCAGTGGTCTACCCGAAACAGGAAACGACCTCGAGGAAGCAACAAAGATCGTGCATCTGCTGGATCCATCCGCGACTATCGAGCAGGTGTTTCGGATGGGCTTACTTCATCCGCCTTCTCGACATGATAATTCTAACCAGCGTTCTCCTCGTGGTCCTCGTCTACTCAAACTTCGTATGGCTGCATCGTCCGTCGTTAACTCCGTCTTGAATGAAGCTAAGCAATTACGCAACCATCCACAGTACAACCGCATCTTTCTACGACGCTCAATGTCCGACGAAGACCGACGGCGTATTGCCGCATTGCATTTTAAAGCGAACGAACTTAACAGTGAATTAAAGTTACATGCCGGAAATCGTGATCGCTACGTCGTAGTGAACGAGAAACTTGTTCTATTCAAGGAATGTACCCTCGAAAACGGACGTTTGGTTAAGGGTAAACATAATGCGTTGGACTATACCGTAAAAGCAGTGAACGGGCGGCACATTGTGCATTTAAACTGAACAATGGGGTTATTCCGGACAATGCCATTTCTAATTACGAACAATCGTCGAGTAACAACATTATTCAGTGCGTATGCTTTAATGCGCGAAGTATTTGCAACAAACTCATTGACATTGAAGCACTTTTGCTATCAGCTAAGTATGATGTTTTAGCCATAACAGAAACATGGCTCAATTATACTATCCCGGATTCTATGCTAGTGCCCGACAGTAGCTATCATGTAGTCCGGAAAGATAGAGAATACTCTAAAGGAGGTGGTGTTTGCTTGCTTATTAAATCTGGTATTAAATATACTAATGCCAGTACCCTAACTGAAGGGTTAGAGTGCGTTGCTGTAGATATGTTCATCCCGACAAAACATAGATTGATCTGCATATACCGGCCCCCAGTTGTTAATCTAATGTACACAACAAATATGACTAATTTTATTAAGAAAGTATGCGATGTCCCGTGGCCGGTAACGATTGTAGGTGACTTTAACTTTCCATATATTGACTGGGGCTCTCAGTCATGGCCGCAAAGTCCTACCTATGATGACTTTATGAACTGTGTGAACGAAGCGGGTTTGCAGCAACTTGTCACCTTTCCCACAAGAAACAAAAACATTCTCGACTTGGTACTTACAACGTCTGTGCTGAATGTTCCTGTGGTAAACTGTGCTGAAACCTTTGCACTTTCGGATCACTTTTCAGTTGCCTTTTCATTAAGTGGAAATTTTACCACTGAAACATCGGAAATCAACTTAGGCTTTGACTTCAAAAGAACAAATTTTCAGGGAATCAAAAACTATCTGGCTTCCTTTAATTGGGATGGAATTCTGCACAGTTTTCCCTCAGTTGAAGACAAGTGGAATTGTTTTTATAACGTATTGTACGATGCATGCCTGAAATATGTTCCACAAAAGTCTTGCAAAAGCGTGGACAGGAAACGTAAATATCCCACTTACATCAACCGTCTCATATCGCAAAAAAGCAAAGTTTGGAAAAAATGCAAGCGGTTGGGAAACTTTGACGAATATAAATTGCTTAGTCAACGGTGCTCTAAAGCTATACTTGCTTTTCGTAAAAAACAAGAACACAAAGTGTTAAATTCAGGTGACCGTAACAAACTCTTTAAATATGTTAATAATCGCTGTTTTTCAAAAAGCGGTATCAGCGCGTTGAGATCGCACGATGGTACCCTGGAGACAAATGATCAAATTCGCTCCTGCTTATTAGCAGATTCCTTTTCAAAAGTTTTTGTTGCAGATGACGGGACTATCCCTACTATTAACGATATTTCACGTAGTGTAAACCTATCAATGATCACTTTTTCACCAGCCATTGTTTATGAATATATGGGAAAGCTAAAAAGCAAGCACAGTCATGCGCCAGATCATTTTTCGCAATTTTTTCTTAAAGAACTACGTGATATTTTATGCTTCCCCTTATCACATATTTTTGAACAATCTTTTGTTAATGGGACACTTCCAAGTACTTGGCTGTGCGCTGACGTAATTGCTGTTTATAAGAAAGGACCGGCATCCGATCCTACAAACTATCGCCCTATTTCCTTGTTGTCAAATTGCTGTAAAATCATGGAATCAATAATCAACAGCGAATTACTTAGACACGTTTCATCAAACAATCTTATATCTAAACAGCAGCATGGCTTTATAGCTAAACGGTCAACTTGCACTCAACTTTTAGAATCGGTTAATGACTGGTGTGTATCCATCGACACCGGAAATTATGTAGATGCGGTCTATATTGATTTCGCCAAAGCTTTCGACACAGTCTCCCATAAGAAATTAATTCATAAGTTATCGGCTTTTGGCATATCAAATCAATTAAAAGCTTGGTTAAATTCTTTTCTGAAAAATCGAAAATTTCGGGTAAAAGTTAATAATTGTTATTCTCGGTATTACCCTGTTACATCAGGTGTCCCGCAAGGTAGTGTATTGGGTCCTTCTTTGTTTTTATTGTATATTAATGATATTGTAAGTGTGTTGCCTAATGTTAACTGTAAGATATTTGCTGATGATGTGAAATTATACATCCAATGTCGACCTAATGATTCCCATCGAACTTCTATGTTTTTGCAAGAAGCGCTTTACAACGTGGGAAATTGGGCACATATATGGCAACTTTCGATATCTACACCGAAATGTTGTCTGTTACGATTAGGGAATTCAAGAGAGAACATTAAATACACTTTACATGGGGAAACCCTCCCTCTCGTCGCTCACTATAAAGATTTAGGTGTTATTATTGATAAGTCGCTCAAATGTAATAAACACTGTAAATCAATGTCTAAAAAGGCATATAGGACGATTAATATCTTATTCCGATGTTTTCTTACTTCTAATTGTTCAATTCTGCTTCGGGCTTACGAAACCTACGTCCGACCACAATTAGAATATGCGTCGCAAATCTGGTCCCCATGCTATTATGGTGATATTGATTTGCTTGAACGAGTACAACGTTATTTCACACGCCGCCTGTACAGCCGACTGGGTTGGGCAGAGGCGTCTTACAATGATCGGCTTACAAAATTAAATTTGGAGTCGCTTGAATTACGTCGGTTACATTCCGACCTTGTTATGATGTATAAAATTTTAAATTATAAAGTTGATGCCTGCCAAGATTTATTTGTATTATCCGAGGTTTGCCATACTAGGGGTCACTCAAAAAAAGTGGTGAAAAAGAAATTTAAAACAAATACTTTACGGCACGCGTTTTCAGTTCGTGCTATAGACGCGTGGAATTCATTACCGCAGTTTATTGGGAGCAAACCTCTTATAGACGCCCCTAGCACTAAAGCGTTTAAAAACGGCTTGAAAAAAGTTAATCTAACATCGTTCTTACATTATGATAGAAACCTATAATCAGCTGTAAGAGGAATAACCCCTTGCTGATTCTCTTTTTATTCAATTGTATACCCTTTTCCTATAATGTATTCACTGTGAATTATTATACCATTTGTTCTACCTAACAGACACTTCTGCATACTGTTAGGGGTGTATTTTTGAATAAATTTTTGTTGTTGTTGTTGTTTTTGCCCGAGTCTCTGAAACAGGGAGTAGGGGAGGCATAAATCAAGCTGAAGGCGCGTGACCCAGGTTCTGGGCACCCCTTCCCCAAAATGTGCGAAATTATGTTGGATTGATTATTTCCTAACTATGCTTTCCCAAAGAGCTTTATTGCGTGTTTTTATCTGAGCATGCCACAGTTATAAAATCGTGTCCGGGTGTTGTTATTGCCTGTGTTTTGGTGTTTCCTCTCGTGTTTGTTATTGTATAATATAAAGTACATCTGGTTTTGATTGATTAAGTTCAATGGTTTGGTTTGTTTCGTGCTACCTAAATTCAAATCACACACTCTGCCCGAATATGACTCGTAAGGTTAAGGTTCCGTTTTATACGGATATACTAAAACGGCTAGTTAATCTTGCATCCGGAACTTAAATATGTAATAAGGAAGGTTAGCTTTACTAATCGTTTCACATCGATATAATGAAACTGATAGTTAATCTTGCATGCATGAAAGTAAATATATACCCTGTAAGGAGCGTTAACTTTACTATGGGCAACTATAATTATAACGATTTACTAAAGTTAGTACTGATGCTATGAATATGGGAAATTTAGTTGATATTGTTTATATCGATTTTGCCAAAGCCTTTGATACAGTATCGCACATGAAATTATTGTACAAACTTTCATCGTTCGGCATTACAGGCCATCCCAAAAAATGGATCGAATCTGTCTTAAACAACAGGCGATTTCGTGTAAAAGTAAATGAAACTTGCCCTAAATATTATCCAGTAACTTTAGGTGTGCCGCAAGGCAGTGTACTTGGCCCTTCGCTGTTTCTGTTGTATATAAATGATATCAATAATTATGTTATGGCTAATGTTAATTGCAAAATTTTTGCTGGTATGTTAAACTTTATGCTCATTACTCTCCAAATGGTACCGATCAACAAACAATCCCTCCAAAACACGCTGACTTCAATTGAGCAATGGGTACAAAAATGGCAACTTTCAATATCTGCTCCCAAATGCAACCTGTTGCGACTTGGAAATCCAGTTGCCGAAACAAATTACATTTTATGTGATGAACCTTTACCAATCGTTAAGCGATGCAGAGAGCTAGTTGTTTATGGTAGTCCCAATCTGAAAAGCAGCTCTCGTTGCAGAGCTGTGGCTAAACAAGCATACCTGACTATAAATATTTTATTCCAGTGTTTTCTGACCAATAACGACCGTGTCCAGTTACGGTTCTACGTCACTTATGTACGGCTTGAGTACGCTTCTTAAGTGTGGTCCCCGTGTCAGCTAAGTAATATTGACTATATTGAGAGAGTACAAAGTTATTTTACTCGTCGTTTATTCACCAGACTAAGGTGGGCAAAAGTACCTTACAAGGAACGGCTCAGTATTTTAAATCTTGAGCCGCTTGAACTACGTCGACTTTATCTCGATCTTACTATGGTATATAAAATTTTAAATTCAGATATGAGATTGCTGCAAATACATGCTCAAAATGTCAGGCGTATCGCAAACACGTGGACACTCACTGAAACTAATAAAAAAGAATTTAAAAACGAATATTTTAAAACATTCTTTCGGAATCCGCGTAATCAATGCCTGGAATTCATTACCCGAACTCGTCGGCAATAAACCTCTCATCCGCGCTGCTAACTGTAGGTCATTCAAATTTCGTTTGAAAGATGTCGACTTGTCGCAATTTCTGCATTATGATAGGAATATGTGACCAGTTTCGAGGCAGTCCCTCTAGCCTTACTAATCCTATCAAAAATTTCGTCGAAACACAAAATGTGGTTATCTATTTCGTGTTAACTTGTTAGTGCATAGTAAGGTGCATGTCAGACCTAAACGGTGACTTTCAAATTTTTCTTTTCACAGATCCTATTTTTATATAGTTCGCAAATGGTACATGTTTATCTACGGGCAGTGGCTATTTAACGTTATCAATATTATCAATTCAACTTATGATCAGTTGTAAGTGGCTCTATGCCCTTCCTGATCTTATCTGTATATATACCACATGTCAGTCTATTATTTTTGTATAACAGGATCTTCCATCTGGTTTATATCTCACATCATATATATCTCATATCAGAGGGAATTTCTAGCCTGCGAGAGCACCAAGTTGTAACATCGTCTGCATTTAAATTTGGAGGTAACTGACTATTTGTGCGCCGACAGTAAGCCACACAGTTACGCAGCTGATTCTCAGATGGCATTGTAAAGCCTTCGCCGAGCAGATTGCGTCTTATTGCAGTTAAATTACATCCTGACGCCGTATAGAGCTGAATTTTCTTGTGAATTGGTGACCCGACTCCTTGACTTTCTACTTGTTCTGAATCATGCTTATGGCATTCTTTAGTTGAAATAATGTATCTAGAGTCTTGTTGATAACTGACGCCGGTGAAAGGGCAGTTTGGCTGAGCCCGGTACAGCTTACATCGATAATATTGTTTATCGTTGGAAACTTTACTTTTGACAAGTTTGATACTTTTGACAAAATCCTTCAGTTCTGTCTCAGTTATACAAGAAAAAACTTCGGTGAAATCAGTGCTTGAACCCATAGGACAAACAAACTATAACGTAATAATACAATAGCTGACTAAGAAGTAATGAGTAAAGTAATAGTAGTAAGTAATATAATCAATCATTATTGCTCTTCCAAATTTATGAGTGGACAGTTTCGCATGATTTCAGCCAATTCCCAAGAAAATTAATTTCGTGCAACTTCAATAAGTCCACTCATTTCCAATTTTCGAACAATTTCAATAATGATGGTTATCCTAATGGTTTCGCACAAATTCAGCAATGTTTCGAACAAATTAATATTAATCGTACGGGCAGTGGCTATTTAATGTTATCGATATCGTTTCAACTTATGACCAGTTGTAAGTGGCTCTATGCCCTTTCTGATCTTATCTGTTTATTTACCACATGTCAGTCTATTATTTTTGTATAACAGGATCTTCCATCTGGTTTATATCTCACATGGACAGTGTGAGTATGGACACTGCATAATAGTTCTATGTAATAAGGATGGCTTGACCGGTAATAAACTATGTTGTTGTCGTTGTATCTAAGAAAGTTAAATTTCCTAATCATTAGACATGGATATACTGAGAATTAATATTGCATCCAGGAACTCAAGTCTGCAGTAAGGTCTGACATTGATGTACTTAGGCGAAGTGTTAATCTTGTATCCAGAAACGTAAACATTTAACAAGTATCGTTAGGTTTACAATGGATTGTCTGATTTTGGTATACTTAAGCTGAGCGTTAATCTTGTATCCAGAAACGTAAACATTTAACAAGTATCGTTAGGTTTACAATGGATTGTCTGATTTTGGTATACTTAGGCTGAGTGTTAATCTTGTATCCAGAAACGTAAACATTTAACAAGTATCGTTAGGTTTACTATGGATTGTCTGATTTTGGTATACTTAGGCTGAGTGTTAATTTTGTATCCAGGAACGTAAATATTTGGTAAGGAGTTAACTTTACTATGTATAACTCAAATAAATTACTCAATGTCGTATATACTAATAACTAAAACAAGTTCAATTTCTTTGCAATTATTGATTGGAATTTACACATTATTATAGATATAATAATTAATAATAATAAATATCTTGCGCACACTGATAAGACCGACGTTCATAGTGTAAATCTCTTCAATATTTTTGTATATATTCCTTATATGTTATGTATTAAAGTTATTGTCTGACAATCTATGTTTTTCGAAATAATATTGTTCTTCTTCAAGATATTACTTAACTTTTCGGCGCACTGATGGTTGTAGTAACAAATAGATTTTACGTGTTTATTTATCTATAATTATATATACTAATTTTTTTATACTCTTATGGCGACGCGCGACACTGAAAGAGTTCTTTAGTTTTTTAAGTTTTTCATTCATATTGTTGACTTTATGTATGTTTTATTCGAATGCATACTTCTAAAAAGTGCAATCATGTTGAAAAAGCAACTTGTTACACCGTTTCGTATGACTTAACATGTAAATGTTGTTGAAAGAAATGCCAGAAATGCATTTGGAGATCAATTTTTTTAACAAATCTGCATTTAGGTTTATTGCCACATTAGATGTTTTTTAATATTATCGTTGATCTAACTTTTTCATGTGAAGAAAACCACAAAATGAGCTTCTTGTAACTACTAAAAAGTAGATAGGGAAAGATGTTAGCAATATGCCTAAAAAAGATATGAAGGAATTTCTGAGGCTATGATCGATGACGCAAGACATGAAATGATACATCTTGTTGACACAATCAAAATATTCGGCGTATCCGAATTAGTAGAGCGGACACCGTTTTCGCAAATTCGAGACCAGTTCCCGAAAAATTTTCAGAAATGAAACTAGTTTTCCAATACTGCTCGAATAATCCAGTTTAGTTTAGGCTCTATATACATATATAGTGTAGCTAGTTTGCTATTTCGATGAATAGCGTTGATAGAATATGACACTTTATAAACTGAAGCAAACAATGACTTGCTGGTATTTATACAAATCGCATAAGTTAATTTAAAGCTCTATTTAGACTCTTTGTTTATTTAAAACATTCAGACCGAACCTATTTATTAATTATATCACAGGAGCTGGAGTTTTCCTTATTAAAGGTAAAAACATGATCTTCAGTGTTTTCTAGTTTGTAGCTGGTGGCCAGGCTGGGCAATATGGTATGAAATGGTGTAAAATCGAGTAAAATCTTCGTCCTGAAGCCAGACAATTGAAGTGAATCGCAAACCAGCAAAGGATTATACAAATGATTTGCAAAAATTAGTGTAATTTTAAAGTGAACATCCGATGGCCGCCATACATCGCGATTTGTTAGTATATTGGCGGCTCAACAATCAGGTTGGTTTGCCTGTAAACTTGGTCGCCTTGAGATTTGAGCACTTGGGTATAAAGTAAAGAAACAGTCAACTGTTACTGAACTATGACTAGAAGTAGGTGAGTCCTTAAACTGAAGAGGGTTCGCAAAAACAATCCAACCTGATATGACTAGAAGCACAGATATCTATCAAAAGCAGGTCAAATTCGTTTAACCTATAATTCTTGTATATTTTTCAAAGGTTTGGCAAATATTTTTTCTTCTAAATTTTGTTCTATTCAGTTTAATGTCAATTTAATTCAATTTAATTGCTTTCAGTTTAAATTAATAAATCTAGTGCATTTATTTTTCAAATCATTTATTAATCAATTTTTTCTTTATATTAAATATTAAACATCTCTCTGTCAAAATATTAAATACGGCTTTAGCAGAAAAGTTAAGCTAAAAATGTACTTATAAGGGCAACATTTGATGCCAATAGAATGTAAATATTACTTAATGACTTTTGCCAGAAATTTATTCAGATAAATACTTCGAGGCCAGGATGACATGTACCAATTGCAATAATTGTTTCTGCGAGGTAAGTAATTAATTGCAGTTGATTTTCCTAAAGGCTAACTTACTACTGCAACACATATTACAACGCAAACTATGAAGATTAGTTTAATGTAATATCTTCTCTGTTGTCAGTTACAAGTTTGTTACCGTAAAACACCAACTGTAGAAATTAGGCATTTTAGATGCCTAAGGAAGGGCCAAAATGAGAAAGCATTTCTACGCATATCATGTTTACGAAGTATGAAGTTTGACTTCGGAACCATAAGGAAACAATTTTAGAAAAGTGAACAATTATTGGTTCATATAGTATGGCCCGGCAAGTTGAAAATCGAGATAGGCCAAGGCCGTCCTGGAACGGCAATATTTCCGCCCTGCCCGGTCCGACTGCAGTCAAGTGTCGGCCTGCTCGATATAATCAATACAGGTTATATCAAAAAGATGTAAAAAAAATAAACATGAAATCCCTAAAGCAATCCCAATATCGAACTGTGTGTTAAAACTGTCTGAAAAAATCCCATTTCGCGCAAATTTTGTGAAACATTTTTTCAGTTCACGTATAGTAGACATAGGGAATAATCTTCCAGTATCGCTAGATCGTAGTATGAGCAAAAAATGTATTGAAATTTTGTCATTTTTCAACAAAAATTGCTTTCTCGCAATATTTAAAGTTTAACAATCATTGATCAGATATTAGTGGAGTTGATTCCCTTTCTTCCAAAACACATTTTTTTCTTATTTTTTAATTCTAATTTAAAATATACAGCTTGGAATTAATTGTTTTGTATATGTGTCAATTTCAATAACTAAATAAATATAGATTTACATATATAGATAAATAAATAAATAAATAAGTAAAATAAATAAATAACTGAATAAATAATTAAATCTAGCGTGTGGCAAGGAAACATAAATACACAGGATATATTTCAGCTATAAAAACATGTATTAACTAGGCGAAAATATTTGAACCCAGAATGTCTGGTTTCAGTATTTACGTTTCAGCTACTATTCAGTATCAAGTTATCTTTGACTTTCTTTCGTATTCAGTATATTTTTGAATTGGTAAGATTAGATTGATGTGTTATAGTGCATTGCGGTAGAAAACATTGCAAAACATGCATCTCATACACATATGGATTGCATAATTTGATGCTTTAATTTTAGGACCGTATATTCAAGAGGCCCCTGTGTGGTTTCAAGCAAGGTCTGGGTGAGGTCTATCTCAATAGGCTTCAATAAACAAACAGTATTATTATTGTTTCTAGATAAACAATGCTGTTATTCGAAACATACTATTTCTGACTAGAAATGAGAACTAGCCAAAATTTTTTAGCCCGTTCCTAGCCCGTTGGAAATCGATTTCGGTACGGCCAGGATATGCATTGTTTTGGTCCGGTTTATAATCGGGTCTGCATAATCGAAATCTGTTATAATCGAAATTCTCACCTCGATTGCAAAGCGAAGAATATAAGCAATGCTGTAGCACAACCTGTTATTAGCAATGATGCACAGCATTGACTTTGTGTTTAGTGAATTTACAAGCTAACACTACAATGCTGAAATAGGAATACTCAATTTTCGGTCGCCTAAAACTTTTTCAAACTGTTATTACCAATATTGTGTCACACGGTCTCGGGTGTTGCCAATCGATATAAAATTTGTTGCATGTTTTTTTTGGTTTAAAACAAGCTTATAGAAATAATTTGTCTTCCGTAATAGATCCACTACACATTACAACAAAATTTCCGTGTTTTACAATAGTTGACAAGGCTTACATCGCATACTGTTTTTTGCCAGAATTTTTTCGCAGCATCCAAACGTTGTTATTTTGTCAACAAACAGTCATTGTTTATAGCTGTTTTATGGTTTCAGCGTAGCATCTAGTACTTGTTATACAATAGCTGTAATATTTTCATTGAATGTAGTAAACCGTGATGATGGTGCAAGTTACACCGCCTACATCTTTGAAATATAAAACTTACATTTTAAATGCATCAAAATATCTAGACAGTAACTATTAGATTTTCAGTACATAATAAAGGAAAAGACAGTTTACTATTCAATACTGCAATAGGTTTGTTTAAATTGCCTGAAATTTATTGTTTAGCTGAAGTCAGTCAGTCATTTTGCGACAAGTACTATGTTCTTTACAATCGCTAGGTTTTAAATATTTTTAACCTGTTAAAATTGCCAGATCATGTATCACACGGCGTAAAGCAAGACAGGAAATACTATTTCTTAATAACATTATTTTGACATACAGCGCACGTAACCTGCACACAAAAGCCATAAATTGACATAATAAACTGTAAAGATTTAATGAAATTTGATTCTGGTTTGATTCAAAATTTGTCGATATACTGCTCATGAAATCTAGTGAATTAAGTAAAACATTGCAATCTTTTAATTTAGCTACTTTCCAGCCAGAATTGCCAATTTTGAAGAAACTTGAAGGAACTTGAACATTGGGATCATTTGTATCCATTGGCGCAACCCAGAGGGGGGTCCTGGGGAACGGATCCACAAGCTGGGTCAACAAAATATATTTTATAAATTCTCTTACCTAGGTAAAAACGTCTCCGCCCAATCATGCAATGTAACCATGCCCTATGGTTGAATCTCTGCGAATCAGCATGGACATTATGAAGTAAAATTAAGATAGTCGTCTCTCTAGACAAAATCCTAGGTGGCACCAACTGAGGTATTGCACGTAAGGTGACGTAGACAAATCAATGCAAAGTGCGCTTGGAATCAAATGACATATCAGTATCGTAGAAGTTTCCAATATAAAAATATTATTACCATCTTCATCTTGCTGTGATGCAGCTCATGCAACATCTTCAGCTTAGAGTACGGCGAAGTGACGTTGCTGATACGACTGTACTTCCACGTGCACTATACTTTTGCAAAATAATCTCTGGTCGACATCAGGGGCGCACACAGGATTTGTGTTAGTGCGGTTACGGTGTCATGGGAGGGGTACAATGCTTTAATTTACGTCATAGCGTCACTGTTGGTTCAGAAAGATTCGGTTGGAGGGCATAGTCACATCCCGGAATTTGGTGGAGACGTTTTCAACAAAAGGTTCCATGATAAAAATATCTATGGATCGGGTCATTGGGCTCCGGACCCAACTCTAAATGACCGCTGGTCGACACCACTCAAACGTTTTGCGGATAGAGATCATGTTTTGTAATGTTCTAAACACTGACAAGGGCAGAAATATCCCGTAAAAATTATAGATTTTTGTAAACGTGAACCATTGTTTGGGATCGCTCGAGATTTTATGCTAATAGATATTATATTTCGTAATGTTCTAAAGACTGACACGGGCAGAGATCTCCCGTAGATATTATAGTGTTTTGTGTTGTGAACCATTGTTCGGGATTTCTCGTGATTTTATGCTAATAGAGATTTTATTTTGTAACGTTCTAAAGACTGACACGGGCAGAAATATCCTGTAGAAATTATTATGTTTTGCGAATGCGAACCATCGTTCGGGATCGCTTGAGATTTTATGCTAATAGAGATTATATTTTACAACGTTCGAAAAACGTTACAGCGAAAATATGTCCCCTGGCAATTATGGAATTTATCATTAAAATTATGAGCTTATTCGAAGCTCAAAATGAAATTAGTGCACTTTTATTGCGTCATTTATTTGGCTTTTTCGCCGCCTTAGATAATAAATAATATATAAATTTTACTTTGAGAACATTGAAAGGATAAAAGAAAAAGCAACTGGAGAGGACGGTTATATGACTAAATGTGCAAATCATTGCTTTAAAACTACTTAGAAACAATTAGCCCAGCGATTCTTAAAGAATTTTATTTGAATTTTATAAATGATGTATATATTTAATTTAGGACAAATTGACAGATTTATATATAGCGTTTATAATTTTAATATATTCTTATATTTTCCTACACGGACCAATCGTTATATGCATACGTATTATTGAATAAACTGCCAATTATGTTAAATCCTAAAACAATTTAGTGAAAGCATCTAGAATAACGTCCAGATGATTACAACTTTACCGCTTTTTTCAGTTCAGTATTTCAATAACTCAACTTGTCATGACTATTGCTCATAAAATTGCTTTGTAAAGTTTATACCTCATGAAGTATACATCTGAATAAAAAACATTGAGTTTCGCTGAGAAAAGTTCAAAAATGTGTTCTAAGAAAACTTTCAAACATCTTATATATGTATTATATAACAACAACAACAACAACAACAAAGAAGTTTATTAACAAATACCATACCAATATCCGTAAAATCAGCGCAACGAGGGCTGTATCAGGCATTAATTCCATCATTGAGAGCTGGAAACTTAGGTAATGGCTTACTGACTTCCGGTATACCAGTTACAAAATGTAATCACAAAATGAATGCATAAGCAAATTTCAAACAAAAATAATTTAATAAACCTAAATTCAACCGAAAAGGAAGAAAGTCCACTTACATTCGGTGAAAATATAGGGCGCAAAATATTAATTTTTATTAAGGGAGTAAATAGCATTTCAAATAATTATTAAAAAAGGTTTCTTTTAAACTGTAAGAAATGGTTCAGGTCAAACTTGTTTCAATGCATTTGGAATTTTCTGCAGTCGGATGATCCTACGAGAGGTTCACAGCAGACAAAACCAGGCAATTTATTCCACGCATCGATAGTTCTAACCGCAAAGCTATGTTTGTAACAGCTTGAATGAAACTTTGGTTTTATTTGTTTTCTTTCGTGACCACGCGTATTTGTGTTGTGGGAAAATTTGAAAAAGCTGCGACAACTATCAAGTTCATTATTAAGACTTTTAAAAACTAGAATGAGGTCGAGTTTTAAACGACGTAGTTCTAGAGGTTCTAACTTGAAGTATGTTAGTCCTTGTTTATACGACATATCGAAGATGCCAAGCCGCATGACTAGCCTTCTGGGGAAATACCGTTGCACTTTCTCCAACTTATCTATTTCAAGCAAATAACACGGTGACCAAACTTGGCTAGAATATTCCAATATTGGTCGTACATACGATAAATACGACAGTATTAATGACTCTGAGTAACAGTGAATAAAGCAGTTAAACAGCATATTAATTACACGATATTCTTTTGCGACCATGACATTGCAGTGCGTCTTAAAGTTGGGGTAGGAGCTAATTATGTCACCTAGGTCTTTCCACGTGGAAACACAGGGAGTTTCATTCCCTTGCAAACCATATTGAAATTTGAGGTTGTTTTTGCCTATTAGCGTAAAATATTGCATTTCCAACCTGAAATAGAAAGTTTCCAGGATTTTGCCCAATGTTCCATGCAGCTAAGTGCGTTCTGAAGATGAGTCGGAGCATTGTCATCGTTGTAGTTTTACGTATTAACATATAACTTAACATCGTCTGCGAAAGGTTTATACTTCACATTATTCAAGCAACTAGCATCATCATTTATATATATCAGAAACAAAGTAGGCCCTGGGACGCTGCCTTGAGGCACACCAGATAGAACTTTTTGTGGATTTGAATATGTATTATTCAATTCAACGCTGAACGATCTTCTGCTGAGCAAAGCAGTAATCCAACTCAAAAGTGCGTCAGTAATGCCTGTACATGAAATTTTGTGATGCAGTTTGACCTGTGAAACGGTATCAAACAATTTTACAAAATCAATGTACGTAATATCAACTGATTTTCCATTGTCTAATGAATTTGACTATTCGTTTACAGATTTAAGCAGCTGAGTACATGTTGATTTCATTGACACAAAACCAAGTTGGTTTGTATTAATTATATTATAAGACGCAAATAGGACTGTATACGATTATTAACCATGGACTCTATAATTTTACAACACTTAGATAGTAATGATATAGATAGATATATAGATAACGAGTTATTGGACCATAGAGAACATGCGGAGGCAAAATTAATCTTTGCCCATTGCATTAGTCCATTCATATCTGTAATAAATAGAAAAGAGAAAACCATTACCTTGGCTTGAGATACCTGAGAGGTCGACGGATGAAGCGTTCCTATGTACGGCGCCTTAGTCTCCCTGTACTTATAATAAATTTACAAAGTTTCCTGATATCACAGTCTCTCAAGCTACCTTTCTTCAGTGCCTTATCTCCTAGTATTATTCGCCTGTTATCTGCAAAGCGTTCACAATTGTACAGAAAATGTTCTGATGTTTCATCATTATCACAGTGATCACATTTCTTTTCTTCTTTTATTTTAATCTTATGTAGGTGGTAATTTAACCAACTGTGTCCAGTAATTATTTGAACGCACTGCCGTATTTTGTCCTTCGAGAGACTTATAAGAAAACTGGCACGTTTATGATCTGGAATACTTATCATGCTCTTCGTCTGCTTGCACGCTAGCTTTTGTGTCCATTTTTTAATGAATTTCCTATGTAGCCATGACTTTGTCAGTGTAGTCACTTCTGTTCTGGCGATTGGCAAAATAGGTTCAGGCCCAATTGGGCGCTTAGAAGCGCCCGCTCGAGCCAACTCATCAGCCCTTTCATTAGCTTCAATATTACTGTGACCAGGTACCCACACTAACAATACTTCATTCTGTCTTGTCAATTTTTCCAAACTTTCTTTACATGTCATAACTAGCTTTGACCTAACTTGATCTGCGCCGAGTGCCATAATAGCAGCACGGCTGTCTGTAAATACACAAATTTTCATATTACGAACATTTTTATCCACAACATTATCTACACACATCTTTATCGCATAGATCTCCGCTTAAAACACAGTACAGTATTGGCCTAAGGAATAGCTATAGCTCTTCGTTCCTTGCAGGAAACGTGCTCCAGCAAATTTAACATCGTTTACCTTCACAAGTGAACCGTCCGTATAACATATAATGGTATTATCTATACTCTTCCTGATACTTTCTGTTTCCCTCATCCATCCCTCACGGCTGGGAAAAACAGTTTGCCAGCTGATTCTTCCCACAGCCTGCAATGAAATTAGATCGCAAGGGAAGTTCAAACTGGGTATTTCCCGTATTACGTCATTCATATTACAATATTTCCCTGGCATCTCATTGTACATTTCTGGAAACACACATTTTAATCTGTGTTGTTCTCGTATGCCCTCTTGGACTACTGACAGATCAATGGGAAGACTGTTTAACAGAACTTCCATGGCCAGTGTGGGTGTCGATTTCATAGCACCCGTCATCATAATACAAGCTAATCTAGAAACTTTAGTAATCTTCGATACATATGTTTTTAACTTAATTTTGTGCCACCATACTATGGCACCATAGCAGACTGACGGTAATACAATAGTTTGATATATGTATCGCACAGTCCTGGGATTGGCTCCCCATGTTTTTCCAACGATCTCTCTACACGCCATATGCGTTTTAATGCCCTCACTCATAACTGAATCCATGTTGTCTTTCCATAACAGTTTGTGATCTATTATAATTCCCAAATATTTCACTGTGTTAGATATAGGTAAGTCTTCACCGTACAATTTCAGACTCACATTTCTTATAACTGTCCTCTTTTTTGAAAAGACTAAGGCTGTGCTCTTTAGAGGGTTTACCTTTAATCCTCTGTCCGTACACCATTTCTCAAGAGCTGTCAGTTTATTCTGCATTCTTCTAGTATTAACTTCCACATCTTTGCTGCTAGTTATGATAACAACATCGTCTGAGTATGCTTGTGCATAGACATAGGTATTATTAATGTTCCTTAATAAATCATCCAGTACTAGAGTCCACAGCAGGGGTGATAGTACACCTCCTTGTGGACTGCCCCTCTCAAGCTTAAATCTTGCTGATGAGTTACCTTGTTTTGCGGTAGCCCATCTTGTACCAACTAAATTGACCAGCCATCTGCTTATAGTTTTGTCAAGTTTAAACTTGTCAAAAGATCGCTTAAATGCTTCACGCATTGTGCTGTCAAAGGCTCCTCCTATATCAAGAAACACAGCAAATGTGTGCTTCCCTTGCTGTTGTGCATTCTCCAATCTACTTACTAACGCATAAAGGGCTGTAGTAGTACCTTTTCCCTTCTGGTATGCATGTTGATTGGCATGTAGTTTGTGACAAATATTATTCCTTAAATATCTATCTACTAAACTATCTGCAGTTTTCAGTAAAAACGATGTTAGACATATTGGCCTATAGCTCTTAGCTTCAAAGTAATTGTCCTTACCCGGCTTTGGTATAAAGGAGACAGAGGCCTCCTTCCATGCTTTCGGTATATAACCGGTAGCTATGGATTCCTTAATTATCTTCATTAGTATAGGAATCAATTCCTCAAAACTAGACTTTAAGAGTATTGGACTGATACAGTCCACACCCGGACTTTTAAAAGAACCAAAGCTTGAGATCGTAAATCTCAATTTGTCGATATCTACTAGTTGTTCGACTGTATCTAAATCCTTCCTGGATGGCCTAAAATTCTTGGAAATTTCTGCCATTAAAACTTCGTCTCTTACTGAATCAGGAAAGTGAGACTGGAGCAAAAGCTCTAATGTCTCCTCCTCATTTTGTGTCATGGTTACATCAGCTTTTTTTAAGTTGAGTGAGTCTCACCTTGTGTCCTAACATGCAAATCTTCGCCAGTCGAGAGCTGGCATGCGCACCCTCTACCTTCTCACAGAATGCTTTCCAAGATCTTTTCTTCGCAAATTTTATCTCTTCCTTATAAATCCTTTGAGTGTATCTATATCTGTTTCAATTCAGTTCTGTTCCATGTTTAATTGCAACTCTGTATAGCTTTCTTGATCTTAGTCTGAGGAAGGCAAGTCTAGATGACCACCAGCTTAGACCATTAATCCTGCTCTTGACCAATGGACAAGACGATTCCTTTGCTTCATTAATAGCACTTATTAAACTTGCTTCGTTAGTATCAATTGTCTCCGAGTTAAATTCATATTCACTCATATTAGTGTCCGGTATGTTCTGACGAAGTTTGCATTTAAACGTTTTCCACTTTAAGTTTCCTCAAATTATAACTTACTCTGTCTTCAATGACATCTTCTTTACACTCAAATTCTATTGCTCTATGATCTGAGAACGTATTATCATCAAGTACACGCCAGTTGATTATCTTATCAACACTGTCTAAGCCTGTGAGTGTTACATCAATTCTCTCTGATCTCGTTCTTGTGATGAAAGTTGGCTTATCTCCAACGTTCATTATCTCTAAGTTTGAACTAGCTATAAAGTCCAGTAGATCTAATCCCTTTTTATTACAATCACTGCTGCCCCATTATATGTGGTGGGCATTCACATAACAACCCAAAACTAGTTTTTTGTTGTTGCTGTTACAGTATTCTACGAGATTTCTGACGTTTCTGCTCGGTGGGACGTCAGCTTCATATGGCATATAAACCGAGGCTACCCACAACTCCTTGTTTTCACTACAGATCTTTACTACGACACAATCACTGTCACTAAAAGTATTCATAAGTACTGCTCTTATTCTTTTCTTTAAAAATATGGCCGCACGAGGTCGCTGAACAACAGCATAATAGACGTCATATTCTGAGTTCCACATACATGGCCTATTGTTTAGCACATACGGTTCCTGGGCTAGAATAGTCTTGTGTAGTCGGTTCACTGCCGGATGTTGCTATTGCTTCCCTGCAATGTTGCAGGTTTATTTGCCTGAACTTAATCATTGTTGAGGAATAAGTTTTTCCATATCTCTTATAATAGTCTTGTGTAGTCGGTTCACTGCCGGATGTTGGCGCAGTCGCGATGAATTGTTGCGAGCATTAGCCAGCATTAACTTTAGATTGGCTTCCAACTCAGGTTCGGTGGCGCGAGACGCAGCCCCCCCTAGTTGATTTTGTGCTCTAGTCGAAGGTGTAGTGGCGCTTACAGCTGCCCCCTTCATTTACTTCAGAGACGGAAGGTTTGGTGGCGCTCATAGCTGCCCCCCCTTCCGTTTCTGTTAATCTTGTTGCACTGTCCTCCGAAGCGGAAGGTTCAGTGGCGCTTATAGCTGCCCCCTTCCGCCTCCGAGGCCCAGTCCAGTCTTAAGCTCTCAGTAGAGCTGGTCACGTAATCAGTCAACGTTAATGTCAACTGTTCACCTAACCTGGTTAGGTTTCAACCAGGTATTCATAAATCACTAAGCTAATTTGAAGTTTCAGATTCATTTCATGATTTTCCTTAATAAAATATATTTTATTTTGCTGTTTATGAACTATCCATGGAAGCCCCCTTTTGTTCCATGGTAATCTAAAAAAGTCCATTCGTAAATTTTTCGAAGTGCCGGACCAGCACAACGCATCGCTTAAGGGGAATGCCCTAACTCTGGCTTCAAAATGATGAATTTGTATTTTCATTAAAACCAAAGAATACCAGAGCCTGCTTTGGCCGTGTGACGGTGGGTAGACCGTCACCCAACGCCACACGTTGCCACCCACTAATGATATAGGTCTATAATTTAATGCAAGAGATGAATCGCCTTTTTGTATAATGGAACTATGTCAGCACATAGCCAGCTGCTTCGTAAGCGGACATTTACAATGGATTGCTCTAAAATATGGGCAAGTGGAAACAAAGCGAATCCCTGGCATTTTTAAGAAAATATTGTGCATAGCCGTCACGAGAGTGGCTATGTTTTGATTTCAAACACCCCAATAATTTATGCACAATTTGTGGAGAAAAGGTAACCCAAGCCAAGTTATTATCAAAAACAATAGTGATTTGAACTGTTGGATACTGTTCGGCGTCCTCAAAAATAACTGAAGCAAAAGGCTCGCCAAAATATTAGTGCGAGTTTTGTGGTCAGTAACTAATCCATTGTCTGATGCACGCAAAGCACCAATACCTGATTTGGAGTTCAATCTGTTTTTAACGTATCTAAAAAGATCATTACGATTCCCATTGTTAATAACGTTTGTTTCTCGGGCACGTTTGAAACGAGCAATAGCCTTTGAGCATTTTAAGCTAAGTTTGTTGCAGTCATCGAAATTTTAGGTTAATTTGCTTATCCTCCGTAGCTTTGCTTTTCGTTTGAACAGCTTTCTAAGAAAAAGAGGGCATCTAAAACAACCTTTTTTGGAGTCTACTTTCAGTTCAGGTGTGAATTGTTCAACAGCTTCGCTTAAAATCAGTGTAAAGATATTTATTCCACTTCTCTTCTACCGTAAATAAACTGTTTAAAACAATATCCCAATTAACTGAAACAAATAGTTATTTAGGCTTTGAAAATCAGTGTTCTTAAGATCGTAAACAAACATAGGCTGACTCGCTGTATCACTGTTAATAAATCCTGATAGATATAATTGAACCGATGCATGATCGGACAGTTCTTCGCCTCTAGTTATGCTTGACACATTCAATGGTGATGTTTTCAACACCAGATCAATGCAATTCCCCAGTCGTGTGGGAAATGATACCATCTGATGTAAGCCTAATTCTTGGGTGTTGTCCATGAAATGAGTGTTAATGAAAGTTTTTGGCCAAGAATATCCTGTCCAGTTAATATCGGGTAAATTAAAATCACCTAGTATAGTAACAAAACAGGCAACCTCACACAGACGTTTTAAGTAGCTACACAAACACGCCATATGCGTCAGCGTCGCATTGCGGCGGCCTATATACACATGTTTAGTAGGAGCAAAAATATCAAGCGCTATAATTTCCAGCGAGTCAAGCTCTGGCTCTGAAAACTGACGACGGTATGCGTTATGTCTTTGCAAACGAAGAAAGATACTCCGTCACCTCTGCCTTCGATTCTGTCTTTGCAATAAACTGTATAATTTCCGCAGTCAAATAATGAAGTGGAGAATTCGTTACTAAGCCATGTTTCACAAATAGTAAAAGCTGGAATAGTTTGTTGTGCAAAATAGATTCAAGCTCAGTAATTTTGTTACACAGACTCCGGGCATTAAAAAACTTACACTGAATGTGACTGTTACCAAATAAATGCGTGTTTACCCCCTGCTCTAGTTTACCTGTTATGTAACTTTTCCATTATGCGTAATATATTCATAATCCACTTTGCAACGCTTACCACCGACAAGTTTACCATTAACGAAAGTGCAGACTTTATAAAGAACTAATTTTTCATTCACAATGACGAACGTTTCCCGGTTGTTCGGGTTTTTGATAGCGTTCATGTTCAGCTCATATGCTTTGCGCCTAGCGGCAGAAAGTTGATTTATCTCCTCTGTCGACATAGACGGGCGAATGTAGATACCTTTGTACTCAGGTTTCTCTTTTAAACATGCCGCTTGCTGAAGGACCGAACGCGCTGCCGTAGAAGCTCGAAAACGAACTTTGAGCAGTCGTGGAGCTGTGGAACGTTCGCTACGATCATTGTTGCGTTTTGTAGTGTTCAGCAGTCCCATGCGAAATGCATATTCAACCTCCGCTGATGGGTCGAAATGATGGAAAATTTCGTAGACTATCTGGAGATCTTTTCCGCTTTCAGGAACTCCGGAAAACACGAGGCAATGTTGATGCTTGGCGCCATCATCACTGGAAGCTTCATGCACTTGGTTTACAGTGTTTTTTGCGGTAGCCGAAGCGTACGACTTTGGCATGGAATGCGTATGAGTGTCTTGGTTGGTCGTTGCCTTATTGTCGGTTGCTCGAGAAGTACCAACGTTCGCGAGCGACTGTGTTAGCGTTTCCAGCTGACGCTCTATCTTTTCGAGACGGTCATCCCTGGGTTGGACCGGAGTTGGCGACGCTCCATTCAATTTAGCATTACGTCGGTTTAGAGCAAATTTCTGGAAAGCTGAACACACGACGAAGACGTCTTCGCCCTCTGTTACAGCCTTAAGCGATTTGTTATTTCGGACTGACGAACACGCAAAATGAATCCATCCAGCGCATAGGCCGAACTCGAAACAGTACTGGCCTCCATCTCTGTTGCATATGACGCAATTCGATGACCTGGACACATTTAGCGATGGTTGGATTGACTGGCGTGGATTAGTTGCCTTCGCCATTTTTTGCTTCTAGTAGACGATAGTCGAAAAATGAAATAGATACTAGTTTATAAAATTATTATCTGGTGTAACGCACCAGTACGTGTATTCTTTCTTTATTCTTCCTCTAAAATTGAATGCAATGGGGTTAAAACCTATATAGTTTTAGCTAATTTATTTGCTTCTTAGGTAAAAATTCTTCGATTTTATACTATAGCTACGGTATCTATTCCAAACGAGATGTCGAAATTCAATATTTGATTAAGACAAGTTTGAGTACGAATTTCTTATATAAATTAGATTTATTATTGATTTTGCACGCGATAATCACTCATGGGTATTGTGACAACAAAACAAAAATATTTTTTTTTTCAATTATAATAAAATTTATAAAGCCATTGAAAAGCGATCACTATTAATACCTGAGTGAGCGCTTAGAATGTCTGCTCGAACTACTCATGAGATCTATGCAGCGTGACCTCTAGATATTGTTGAATATCGAATTATTAAAAATAGTATATTCTTGTGTCAAGTAATCTTTGGTCAATCAGGAATGTTTATTTATGTACAACCATTTCAATATATGCCGGCTTAATCAAGACATCGTTGAGTTGGACATCGTGCTACGATAAAAGGCTGATATAATTTGTGCCGATCACACACAGATTAAGCAGGTCCATTTCTTTGATCAATGTAGCGGATGATCGTTCTCTAGCTCGACGAGTGAAATACTTTTTTTACAATTTTTGAAACATACTCTTCTAGATTTACGTATATTATATATTAATATTATTTATATATATTAATATATTATTTTTTATTATTTATTAATTAATTAATTATTTATTTATTTATATTTATTTATTATTATTGTTATTTTATATATAATATAGTATATATTTTAAATATTATGTATTAAGTGGTCGTACATTACATAAGGCGATTGATAGAAATTCAGACCAATGTCCAGCTACAGGGCGTAAACTATATGCAGGTACTGTCCTCGATACAGTAAGCTTAAGCCTGAGCGTTAGCCAGTGCTTAAATATGTCATTATATGCCTAGCCTAGGACTGTACATATTAAAACCTCAAACAGCTAATAAAATTCATTTGCGTTAATATTAAATTTATATACACTTTCATTATTAGCCAAGTTATGAACCAAGTACCAGTTTATTAACATGACATTAAATGGTGCAGTGATACGTCGCATTCTATTTTTAATGTATGTGTAAATATTTTGTTACTGATGCATGCTCAAAAGTTATTGCCTAAGTTTCGCGCTCGCCATGATGGCCTTAACGCCTGATGCAAACCTCGTTACACAGACTGCTTGGTTACCAGTAAATATTCTGAGAAGCAAGGGGGCTTATTGTTTTTAAATATTGTTTGCTGTGCGGGCGGGGGGGGCTGGTGAGGAGCTTCCATTTCGATATAAAATGTTTAAAAATCAAATTGTGTAGCAGATATCAAAGTATATTATACTGCTTATTTTCAGATACTGTAATATATATTAGTTATGAGTTACTTTCGAATAATACACTCGACCATTTGTAATCTAGAATATGGATAACAGCCATCTTAGCAATTGTCGTATGAACAAAATTACATATATATGCGTTTTCTTATGTAAGTTTAATCATTTTGTACGTATGTGGTTCTTCTGCTCGTAAGAGCGCTGAAGCATAAAATATGTACCTAGAATTAGAAAAACTCTGAATTGTCAAAGTAAAAATAGACATCACAAGTGTGTGTTTGGCGATGACATTTAAAGGGACTTATTAAGTAAAACACAACTGAAAGAGAACGTTACTGACGTAGCTTTCAGGGTATCGATTTTTTAGCATTCTGTCACAGTCCTTTCACAGTATCGAATTGGTTGAGCAGCCTATGGTATATTCGACATTGAGTGCATTATTGACTGAGAAAACGTGGTTATGATTGATTTTCCCAATGAAATTATAACTTAGCCGCACAGTTTCTAATAAATAAAAGAAAAGCTTTATATAAGTTTCAACATATAATTTGTACGAAGTTCTAGACATTTGTTATCAAGTAGCAATTATCTAAATATTTATTATAAATCTTAAACATATTTTAATAGTATTTAATCATATCGTTGAACAACGACGTAATCTGATGAAAAAGTGACATTGTTTCCAAAGCAAAAAAGAGTTAAATGAATTTTATGCGAAAAGTTACGCTCTAAACTACTGTTTTTATCAATTTTGCAGGAATAGATAGTTTCATAGAAATTGCAAATATTATACATGTGGCATTTTCTTTCACTAAGGCAAGAAATGGTGTTTCGAAAGTATTGTTGGATGCTTTTTTGATGCGGTTCATATAAATGACTACGCATAAGTCATACATAAGGACAACCGTATCATAAATATATCAAGTTCCAGCCTAGTCAAAAGATCAAGCAAGTGAAAAATATCACATGTACTTTTAGCATGGTAAAGTAGTTTTTGACGTAATATGCTTCATTAATTTCGCTTTAATCATATTCTTTGCTGAAATTCGGATATATCAAGTTGATATTAAAACTAATATTTTTACCATATGTTTCAGTGATACTTCTGCCATACAGTGACGCAGGTAAGTAACGTTTAAATATTAAATTTTTAATTTTCATAAATTTACAACTAAAAAATAGAATCTGTGGTCAAAAAAATAGGCCTGGCTGAAATTATTTTTCGAAGCTTTTTGCATTATTCCAACGAAGCGACTGAATCAAAAGAGAGTTTCCTGTGATAGCTGCTAATAGCAAAAAAAATGTGTTTTGTCTATTTCTACGCACCAAACTTCATCGTCTAAATATCTGAATTGTCGAAAAAACTTGTTAAACGCGCACTGACACCTAGTTTTTCTAGACAATGAAAAGTTCTGTCGTAATTTTTTGACCAAAACTTCGAAATACTAGCTCTGATTAATAACTGTCATTTTGAAAATATCCTGTCCCCAACATTTAGGTAATGATTGCTGCCAGAGGCATTGGCTGTCGAATCGATACTCGCACCAAGAGCATTAAGTTTGGTTTAATACTTTTTGTCAGAGCAACCGTTCTAAAGTTATTTAATCAAACTTTAAAAATACACCGAAAACCTTAAAATTTCAAAATTTTGGCTATGGATTTTTTCTTGTTGCAGTTCATCGACGTGTTTATAGACTTGTAGCTGCTGTCTGACGTCAATTTGAATATGCAAATTCACAGCCAGAAAACATCATTTAAGCCAGCGCAGCACAGCTTCACGTTTTCTTTGTAACTATAACTTAGTTTTTATGAGCTATTAACATGCGGTCTGGCAATAGACTTGTTTAACCGTACGGAACAATTTCGTTTCATTGTTTAAATCTGACATGTTGTTAGCCAGCCTTGTACACTGTAGGAAACTTAATATTTCTATTTAGGCTCTAAAATTATTGACATTCTAACAACATAATAACGCACACCTCTTCTGTGCTCACCGATAATGTCTTCCAAAAGCGGTCTGTGTTCAACTACGGTTCTGGGACAACAGAATAATATTTCGTTCCGCTTCCACTCACTGTGCGAATAGTTGTAGCTGGTAGAATACAAATAAAGCAATGGTATTCGCGTTGTATGGACTTTATACATCATCAAAAGGCATAAAAATTATCATTTGTTCGAAAGTTTCACTGTTCAATTTCGACGGTTTATACCATTTTATCATTAGAGAAAGAACACAATCGATATTGATTGCTTCGAGTGTCTTCGCGTTACGACGAAAATGACCTTAAAGACAAATCGCTGCTTGAAACTGTATCACACCGAATGTAGTTGAATCCACAATTATAGCTGATTAACCATGCTAACTCTGTTTTCCACACTGCGTGAGTTGCCTGCTACATGCGCTGTTTCCACATATATGTATGCCCGCATGGAGATCGTAGGAGCGATTATTGTCTTAAATTTAAACTATATTTCAACACATTGCAATAATTTCCATTTTGACAAAACTTTATGGCAATGCATTAACACTGCATACGAAATTATTTTAAAAAAGCTCGCGAATGATAATTCTGCATCTTCGAAAATAGTTCAAGTAGAATTTCTGTGCAAATAATTTTACAGACCGTAGACAGAAAATAATTCTGTTAAATCATGAGGCGTTTGTAGTTATTCTACGGTTTAACAGATTTATGCACGCATTAATTGTATTTCATGTAATGTTGGATAAACAACATTATCTATCGTAATCGGTATCGTTTATACAGCCGTTGGGCCATGATGAAGAAGTTGCTCGAAAATTTAATAATTCCAGAACAAGAATAATGCGTGAGTAAACTTAAGGTATCCCTATGAACCATCCTCTTTTGTAATTATCGATATTGAATCTCAAATTTTTGTTGCGGAAAAATGTTGAATGTCATTCGGTTTTTCGCTAACCGAAAATTGTTAAAATCAATTCCCCGTGCCAAAAAATGTACCTTGTGTTCGAACAGAATTTTAGTTTGCAGAAATTCGGTTCCCTAATGCCTAGTCATTTAAATTTGGATTATTCAATGTTCGCGAACAAACAACACGCAAAAATAACGTCAAAAGCAAACCGAATCCATAGCTAAGCTCTTGGTGTTCGAATAAAACCGGTTTAATTCAAATTCGACAGATTTCCGTTCTCACAATTTTTGGTAATTTTGCTGGAATTTTCGCGAACACAAAAACGTTACACTTCAAACGCGAGTAGTGTGTTCGCGAACAGTTTTGAGCCGAATTTCGATTGACCAAAAGCGTTTCGTAACAATTTTCATGCAAAGTTACAAAACATGATAGTTGGTGGGCTTACCTTATGTTTCCTCGCGCATAACGCACGTACAATAGACAACAAAAAGTAAACGTAGAGAATCCAAGTAATCGCTATATACGGTGGGTCACTCTGGACCCATCCTGCATCAAAGACCTGACAATCGTACAAAAATTATTTCAGTAGCCAACTGAAAAGAAACCTGTAAATTATCTCAAAAATACATGTATTAATTACGTAGTGTTTATCCTAGGTAATAGCAAACATTACCTCATATAATGTTTTCTTGAACGCTTGGTGCTTCGTATAGATCGTATCAAGTTAGAATATTTTAAGTAATCAACTAAAGTGATAAAAGAGCAAGCGCTAAGAGTAGCTATTTCTAAATTTCCCAACGGGTTGTCTCGAAAATTTTATTTTAATTCGAAACTGCATGCTAGTCAAACGTCTCGATGACACCTTTAATAAAACATGGCTAAGTGGTCTAGCGCCCACCCAAAGCAGAGGTCAGGTGTTCAACTTCGGTCGACACCTTTTCGATATGGAGTAGTTTTTATCCCTGCAAATATATAGATGGGTGCGTGACGTATAAGCACATTATAAAATTGACAAAACCCTAATATGTTACACAATATATCAAATATTTACATTCGAAATAAGATTTTACAAAAATAGATTGCCCAATTGTTATGTAATGGTGCTTCACCGGTGGAAACATAAACATAACCTAAATATATTAAACTAGTCAAAGCCCAGGATTGTGGGGGCAGCACGAATCAGCTGCACCCGCTTCTCATACCAGTAAGAATCGAACATGCCGTAAATTCCAGGTTGCCAACCTATCCAATTTGAAGAAGTTTAGCAATAAACAATTTTGCTGTCTTAATTATGAAATATCCAATTATGTTCTTGAAAAGCTGATATCAAGACTGACAACATCAATCAAATCAAGTAATCGATACACTAACATCATACAAGCATTGATCAGAACTTAAATTAAACATTATCAACTATAGGTCAAACCGCGAAATGATTCTACAATAATCTAATACAGTGGAAATCCGACGGTCTCAGCGTTTTCACAAGCATTAATCTTGTCATCAAACTTTTATCTATACAGTTCGTTCTGCTATACGTATACTGTAGCATTTTTCCCTTGCAGGATTCCAATTTTCAAGAAACGCTGACAGCTATCTCCTTGTTCGAGCGGGAAATGTGTTTCCCTTTAACGGATCGATAAAATTCGCTAATACCTTAACAGACGGCCGTGCACGAGTGCATCCAGCACAAATCTTGTTTACTGTCGGAAACGGCAGTTTCAGTTGCATTACAACAGAATCAGGTATGAGATTGATACTTGTGTACGGTTATTGCATGTAGTTATTGTTATGATAACGTTGCTACTGAAAAAGAAAAATGACCGTATTAACAAACTACAGAATGATTTCAAGTATATTAAATCCAGAATCTGCCAGAGGAATTGATTTCATTCTTTCGTCGCGCTTTATATAGGGAGTCCCATGAGTAAAGCCTCAACTTCAAACTATTGCTGAGACTCAGCAACCGTCATACTTTCAGGGATTATAATTGCACATTATCATAAGTATCTATGTATAACAAAATGTCTGATACGCGATTTAGTTTGGCTGATCCTACAACTGCAGTAAGACTGTATTCAGTTACCCAAAATAGCAAGAAATTGTGCGAGAATGATCGCGATATTTGCTTCCGTAGCTCCCATATTATAAAACTATTGCTGCAATTAATAAAAGATTTAATTTAACAGGTTACATAGATGACTTGCCCTAAACAGGGAGACCACCGACGGCATCTGGTGATGGTGCGATAGTTAATATCTACTATCATTTTGACAATAATCCGACAAAGCTGATTTACCGCTGTGCTGTTGAAACCAGCATCACCAAATCGACTGTTTTCCAAATTGTTAAGTCTGGGTCTAAACCTTTTAGACCGATGTTAATTCATAGGCTGAATGAGGATGATTATGATCGGAGGGTTGAATTTTATGAAAAATGGTTACAGCGTCTCGACGACGATCCGGACTTAGCTGACGATATAATTTGGATCCACGAAAGCAATTTTAAACTGAATGGCCAAGTTAACCGGCATAACTGTGGTTATTGCCATGCACAAAACCCTCGTAACATTATCGAACACCATTTGAATGCTTCTGGTCTGATAGTATGGGTCGGCATGTAGTCTGGTGGATTTCTTAGGCCGTTCCTTTTCGATGGTACTGTGAATGCAAACATTTATCTAGCGATGCTTAGAAATAAATTTTATGTTAATATTCAAGTATTAGCAAATATTGACATGCGTCAGTATATACAGGATGGCGCGCCTCCTCATTTTGCGATAGCTGTGCGCCGCTGGTTGGCCGAATCCTTCCCTTACCGTTGGCTGAAACGCCGAGGCCCTCTCGAATTTCTCGCTCATTCTCCTAATCTAAACCCTCCTGGCTTTTTTCTATGAGGAACATTGAAGGAGGAGGTATACAAACGCAAATCACAAACCATGTTGTGCCTGAAAGTGGTTATATCGAAGGAGCTCTCCATTCTGAAGCGTGACATGGTTAGAAAAGTCTGTCGAAGTGTGCGTTTTGGACTGGACAAATGCGAAAATCTTGTAGGCGCCCAGGTTCGCACTTAGGATAAGTCTTATTCATCAAAAACCTAAGTTATATATGAGGGTATGTGCATACCAAAACACTTCTGGATATGTTTCTTACTTGGTGTGCTGGGTCATTAATGCTGGGGCGTTACTTATGGGACAACCTGTACTTTTAAATCTGAAAGTGCAGGCGCAGTGAACATCCTGAGCCAAATAAAATGTTCCGTTCCTTATTCTAGATATATTCCTATAACTTGTGGGATTTAGGGCAAATTCTAGTGACAAGCTAGCTACGAGATATTGCTAAATACGCACATGGATGAACCATTTTTTCCACATATTATATAGAAATATTACTGCTAATGCACTGCATGTGGTTTAACGAGGAAGAATTAACAAAATTATATCTGTTTTGCCTGAAATTTATCTTTCTTAGTAAGTTTACGTACTACAAAGGCATACTGAGGTATACCATTTTATTACATGCCCATTCTGTGTTTATGCCCAACGCCAACAGTAACATTTTACATAGCCGTCCTTTATACTCTTCTGTGAACATTTGCTACAATTAATAAATTGTTACAACCCTCTATAACTTATAAATTCTTATTGTATTGTTGCCGGTATTATATCAAGCTGATGTCCATGAAAATCTGCTTACTGACACGTTGCGTCTCGCTCAAATCTGCACTGGTTTGAAAGAGTAATTGTCTTTTCAATGTCCTTTTACGGTACACCAATCGATTATATACTGCACTATTTTCAGCCACTTTGTAGAAATATTGATGGACGGAAATACATAAACAATCAACTGTTGGGGTGTTCCATGATATTCTCATTAAAAACAGATGATAGGACAAGTAATTGTAACGATATTTCTTTCATGCTAAATGTAAAATCAGTTTTCAGATATCGCTGCTCAATCGTGGAATGAGGTATCATTCTCGGTGTCAAACACAAGTCTATTTTGCTCTTTTCCTCACGGTGTAACTTCAGTGCAAAACTTTACCGCACAGAATTTCAATGACGCTGCACTGGCGATTAGTGAGTATAATGTTATTTTTAAAATTTCTTTATGTTACTGTGCAAAGGGTTTATGTGTTTATACGAAATTTACAGACTTACAGAACAAATTCTTTGCAACAAAAATATCGGATGGGGGGGGGGGAGATATCATTTTAAGTCTGCCAAGGACAGAGTTTTTCAAGACAGAATATAAGTTTGACTTGGCGTGCTGGAAATGGCCATAGTTGCCCAGTCAAATTTTCACATCTCATCTTATTGCCTATCTTTTTATCTATCAATCTAGGAGATTATGGTGCCGTTTGGTTTAACCTTATTTGTTCAAACATTTCCGACTTTGCAGTAAATGTTAGATTTTGACGGTCTCCGCAACACTAGTAGCAAGGAATCACGGCACGCAATTTATCAATGAACTAGTGTCATATGAATTATGAAGCAAATTAGACTAAGAAAGTCCAGAAAGTCCTGTATCTGGGTGATGTAGTATTAGTCAGCGACCATCAAAGTCGTCCACCGCCCATTAGCAGGATCACCGTTAATAGGCTGTCGGCCGGACAACCGACGATTATCCCGGCCGTTTAGAATTTTTGGTCGTTAACGTCCGCGAATGCCATAGACCGTTCATAATATGTCGTGGGCCAGTCGCCAAGCATAAATTTTTTTCCATTGTTGTTGGACCATTGCGTTCTATAGTAAGTAATATTTTAGCTTAATCTACGTTGGAGTCTGCCTACAGCATTGATAATAACGATGTTAAATGATCTTTATAACGTTAAAACGAGTATAAATGATATTTTATTTTATTTGCTACACAGATACACATAGATAAAAATTTGTTCAGTACATTATGTCAGGTTAAGCATAATACGTGAGTCCAAATTAGGTGCATACATAATTATTGTTCATTTGTCAAAATCACAAACTGAACCGTGCAAAAAATCGAGTTCACATGTTTGCCATTGGTATTTTTGTGATTGCGAACATGAGCATTACGATGTGTGAATGTAATTTGCGTACGGGCACAATTGTCTATTTCGCATGTTTGCGTACGTTGATCAAATCACATGCTGAATCGGACTGCAAAAGTTTGAGTGTCTCTGTATTGTACAGCGTACGAGAAAAACGCGATTGGTAATCACGTTTTCTTGCACGCAGCAGCAAATTGCAATACTACATCGCAAAATAATGACTGCGGACAGCACCTACATATTGCTGGATCGAAAATTTTGGACTATCGAAAATACGCGTACATAAGGTAAAATCGTGGATTGTGCGCTATCATCGCTCTTACGATCGTGAACTGACTTGACAAAGGAGAACTCAGGGGAATGCAGATAAAGTGAACTGACGTATAATTAAAGTTGAGATAGAGATTTCGGGAGCGTAACGCACTTCAATATGGCAAAATTATTTTCCAAAGGGAAATTGTCACGGGCGAAAATATCTTTAGCTTTTAAATCACTGTTGTCGTTTGGTCTATAGATGATTCGGTTTCGTTCGGAAAAGACATTTAGGTCTACTCATACTAAGCGACAAAGCGTTGAACAGTGGGTTGGCCGCTAGGTCGTTGGCCGGATGTTGAGCAGTTAGCCAGCAGTTGGAACTCGGCCGTCAGCAACTTGAAGGTCCAAAATTAACCAGGCCGTTTGACGGGTGGCGGTTTGACCTCAGACCTTGCCACTGCCCAAAACTCGGCGAGATACGCCGTTTTTTTAAAACCAGATTGGTGCTTAACATTTTTAGTTGTAATACGGAGCGCCGATAAATATTTCCACATGCTATACTAATTCACATCGTAGCAGCCAAACTACAAAATCGTCGTTGTTTATTTAGATTCTTGCGATATATAAAGCATCTCATGACGCCAGCTTTCAAAACATTTTACTTTCAGGAATACCATAAACGGGGTGGTTGTCGCGTCAATGAGGGTAAAGACGAGGATATGCAAACTTGACCTTATGTCAGCCAAGCAAGTTCTTTATGAAATTTCAAAATCTGTCACTTCGAAAATGAGTTATGCTTATAAAAACACTAGCAATCTGACATATTAAGTTCAAGCAACTACGGATGCTGAAAATACATGCATGCTTGTTGGTATATTATATGTTGGTTTTTATGATGTGGAAATTTTTTAAAATGTTAACAAGCGATGCAACTTCATTTTACAGCAATCGGACTGACCCGATCTGGTCCTGAAGGTCCCTGTTCAGATTCACTTCCCAGATTAGCTGAGTTAAAGGTAGGAACCCATTTGGTCAACAGTTACCCTATTTAGATAATATATCAGCATTTCAGTATAAATAACACTAGTTGATGGAAAACTAAAAAAGAATAGGGAGGTATTTTCCATGAGTGTAAAACTGCCAAACATAATTTAAATCCAACTTCCTAATTTCGCCAAGTAGTAACTGTTGCCTCGTTTCCGGTAGAGGTGTAATCATTGTTGTGGCAATTAAATTTTTGCCAGACACCGGTTTTGGGGTATGATCTAATTATTTAAACTTTTTCAAAAACAACTTACTCTCCGATTACTTGGATGATTGCAAGAAATAGAAACCAGGCACTCATCCTGAAGATAAAATTTGCTATGCAATTTTTTTGGGTCTTTTCGGTTATCCCCCCAGCTGAAATTTCGTCAATTTTGAAGTTACAGATAAAATTTTGGTACTATTCGATTCACCTCGATGAGCTGGTTCAGAAAATATCCATTTTACCCACATCTCTGATAATTTTTTTCAATTTTTTGAGGTCCCAATAGCCCACTCGGGAACCCAAAAAATTTTTTCGTCGGAATATGATCATATTGGGTATCATACGGCTCGGCTTGATGAGACAAGTCGACTGGTTTTTAATTTATCGAAATATACCCCAGCGTTAGAAAGTGATGATGGACCAAGTAACCCTGAGGGGCAGAAATAAATGCCGGCCATGCCGTTCTGGGTATACTAAGGCTAAGATTTTGTCTTAGCCTAAGGTAAGGTCTTTATATGAGACATACGCTAGGTCTAAGCCTAAATCGCGGGGCTACCGCCCCCGAACCCCAGCTCTAAGCTGTTCTTTTTTCTAACGTTATAACGTACGGCACATCAGGGTTACTTGGGCCTTCATAACTTCTAACGGTGGGGTAGATTTTAATAAATTACACACCAGTCGATTTGTCTCATCAGGCCGAGCCGCATGATACCAATATGATCGTATTCCGAAGAAAAAAATTTTTGGGTTCCCGAGGAGGGACCATTGGGGCCTCAAAAATCGAAGATAAAATTGGCCAGGGATGTGGATAAAATGGGTATTTTCTGAACCAGCCCATTGAGCTGAATCGATTAGTACCACATTTTTATCTGTATCTTCAAAATAGACAAAATTCCGGCTGGGGAATAACCGAAAAGACCCATTTTTTGGCTGTTTGGCGGTGTCTTCACATGATCGAGCATCCTGAAGACACAATAAGGTGATATAATGAAGCATATGTAATGATTTACATCACTATAAGTATTCTCACACTCAAACGGCGGCTAGTTTTGTTGATCTGTTGGGCCATTATATGCGATTAACAATACTATTAAGTAAAAAAAATTCCCCAATTGCTGGCCTGTCACCCCTATCAACTAGCAATCCACTAACTGGTCAATATAACAAACTTTTTCATGTAGACAGTGGAGGCTGTTCAAGTTTTTTTGCATACGCAATACAATAACCGTACTTATTTTGTAAACTATAATATATATTTCAATATTGCATTCGAAAGCCGGATTCAGACGTTATTGTTAGTCTTGAACTTATATGTGGTGAAGAGAAACGTGTGTTATTAAAACAAAACTTGAAAAGAATATAAGTGTAAGCGCTAAATTATATTTGATTCATTCAGATTTTTCTAAATTAATGGTGGTCCGGGCCAAATCGTCGTACCTGTCTGCACCGTTGTGGTCCGGACCACATTAGTTGCGGTCCGGATCCAGTTGCATCACTAATGTTAAAATACATGATTGTTTTCAACTCCAATTAAACAATGATAATACTCTAGCAATCGTGTAATTTTAGGTTCATTTTCAAATGGTTGTATTGTGGAACTCTCAATCCATGGTGTTCAAAAAGAATGTACTTCAGCGGAATTGTCGCGGAGTACGTTTACTTCAAAGGGAATAACTTGTGGACTATGCCACGAGCAGCAGATGGCTATTGTGCCATCCCCTGAACCAATAGAACAGCACGCTCCAAATTTGCTAGAAACAAGATCGTCACATGATAGTAACCAGGAGGGTAATTATGGCATAGACAATGATCTCAAGCTTGTCCTGCTCAATGTTCCCCAAGAGACAGTGACTACAAACGGAAGCATAACTCCTAATGTTGCCTCAGGCAGTTACAATAACTATAGCGTTGTAAGTGCTGATAGTAGTAGCCTTACTAGCTCAAACCACAAATCACAGGTCACCACCGAGGTTACATCGTCTGCGCCACCAAGCCTGTTTACGATTCAACCAAACTACAGAAGCGACGCGTCTTTAAATAATCGAAAGAACGTGAACTCGAATAATATAACTGAAGGTGAACAAGATAAACAAAAGTTATTTACACCCTATAAACATCGTACAACAATTAACTTATTTGCAGAAATTCCAGATAATTCAACAGATTCGACAGTTATAATCAATAACACATACGTTAGTGTGGTCAATAGCTCTTATCTAACCACTACAAGTGATATATCTTATCGACAGAGTATTAGTAACACTCATTCCACGAATGACTCTTCAACGATTATCCATGACATCGCAGCCACAACTGAAAATCAACATAGTACCACGATTATAAAAACTCCAAGAGGCAATGAGCCACAGGCCACTAGAGGCACCGTACTAAACGCCACAGTCAACGAAGGAGAAAATCAAGCTTCGACAGTATTATCATGCTACAATAATCCTTGTCTAAATGGAGGAACATGTACCACAGTGGTAAATAGTGATGTGATCAACTATAAATGTATTTGTACCGAATATTTTGATGGTGAAAATTGTTCACAACATTTATCTCCATCTCCAAGCACCAACTATAGCAGCGCCGATCTTGGTAATCAATCAAGTATTCAGCAACAAAGCTCAAATACTTCAGCGATAAACAATGAGACATTATTTGGGGATAATCCAAATTGTGAGGAACAACAAGGCGTTTGCAAAAATGATGGTACATGTATCGACATACCTGGATCTAGCAATACCTTTTTCCGAATTTCATGTCAATGCAAACAGGGTTGGCTGCCACCGTATTGTGAAGCTAAAGATCCGTGTGCCACACTAGTCTGTCTCAACGATGGTACTTGTAGCTCTACTGAGGTAGCGTTGAATGAATTTGAAGCAAAGTAAGTCATAACATCCATATTTTTTATCAGATTTAGCCGGAATTCAAACTACAAAAGATTGAAGCCTCATGCTATGTGTGTTGAAAATCAGTTACAAATCAGTTTGGTGGTTTCTTTTCTAGAATTTGCAAATATGTATTGCGAATTTGCGAAAGTATTGCTACAAATTCATGAGGTACTCATTTACGTCAACTACTGCTTTTTAACAGCCTTATTTCTACATTTTGCCATGAAAGTGACCTAGTTTTTATATTATAGGTTACAACACACTGTATATGTACCATATATGTGTCATAGGTGCGCATGGAGGGTTTCGGATGGCTACCGTCTTCGCCCCCCCTCCCCACACCCACTTCCAGGTTCGGACGCTCCCTGGGGATTCGCGACTCCATCCACCCCACGCACAAACATAGCCGGAAATTTTGTTTGTCAGGAGCAAAATTAACAAACTTAAGCGGAAAAGTTGGGGAAAATTATGACAGACGATTGAATAACATGGGAACATTTTTTCGTACTCCAACCACTGTAAACATATGCGCCTGCATAACCAAGCTATGCAGTATGTACCAGGGATATATATAATCGCATCACCATTTTCTAACCCGGTGATCAGCTCATCCGGTCTTAGAGAACAATTAAATATCTGCTTGGTAGATGTGTATTTTTGCGCACGGATTACAATTCCGTTTTCGGCTGAGCTTTAGCCACGACTACAACAGTCCTGAGCATAAGTATTATCAAGTGAATGCAACCCGTTTAGATGCGTTTTGAAGTAGTTTTGTCATCTTTTGAAATCATTTGTATACTAACTGCAAGCAGCATCATCACAAACTGGTGTTCAGTGCTTAAATTTGTTTTCGGGTTGCACTGCATGAACATGACCAACAAAACTGCACACCACCTTCTACCAACTTTCCACCCTTCTGAACGGCTTCTCATTGTGAATTCAGAGCAATCGTCATCGCACGCCTTAAATTTATGTGCACTTTTAGTTTCCAATGTGTCTCTGCAGAAGAGGTGAGCACATAAAGAAAAGGCCAAAAACGCTATTTTATTATATTGAGTACAGTACCGAGGAGAGAGCTTTCGGAGTATTAATCAGGACAGGGTCACACGCCGAGACCCAGTGACCCAAAATGACCTGGTGATCCGGTTTCATCTCTGATAAGTACAAATTTACAAACGTTCACGGTATACAAACAAATCTTATCGGAGCAACCATAGCAAGATATGTGCCATATAACGGGCCCGTCCAATATCTGTACCTGTGTTCCGAGGACCACACAGTATTAGTTCGAGATGAAGCCGGGTTATCGGGCATTTTCGGGTCACATCACCGACCAGCTCATAGTGTCTGACCCGGCCTGGTTCAGCACCCAAAGACTATGTTCTGTACTGTACTCAATAAAGCAGAAGAATGTCTCTTGCCTTCTTGTCTGATTGCAGGGACTCTGTGGAAACTAAAATTCTGGTAAGCCAAGCTCTGCGATGCCGAACTGCTCTAAATTTTCAATAATAAGACGACCATAAGAGGAAAGGTTGGTAGAACGGTGTTGCGCTTCGTTGGGGCCATACCGTGCAGTCTGGAAAAACAATTTATAAATCAGGAAAGCTAAGGCCTAGTGTTGTACACGCCTTCCCTGGCTAAGCCCTACAGAAAAACCAATCATAACCTGTCCAAATGGCGGTTTGCAAAGCAGATATACAACTGTTTTGAAAACAATATCTTTTACGCCATTCGCGGAATTATGATACATTGGCAGCTTTGGAAAACAGTTTTGTCACTAGCTCACTACCGAATCGGGTCGCGGCGTTACTACCGTGACAGAGTGACTGGGTAACAAAATGTTTACCATGTGCTATCTGTGGTGCTGCTACAGGGAAATGGCCCTGAAAACTGTCAGCTGTCCGTTTTAGACCGTCGGCCGAATGGCAGAAGATTAAGAATTTTGTTGTTCACCGAATGTTGACCACAGCCATCTTTCTTTGTCAATATTTCACCTTAACATACGCAGAAGTCTGCCTACGGCAGTCATAGTGAAGATATTAAGTTGCTCTGTAACGTAAAATTCAGTGCATAGATATAGTTTAATCACTAGACTGACCAAAATTTGCGGAGCACATTACGTCGCAGTAAGCTTATTTAAAGTTGGAATAGAGATTTTTGCAAAATAATGCACTTTGATAAGGTACAGATAAACTGTACACATGCAGTTTTCAAATTCCTACGCACAAACATCCTTCTGTCACAATTACTGTGGTATTTTTGGCAAAAGATTATTATATTTCAACTTGGTTCGAAAAAAGGCGTATAGTACCGATATTTCAGTACATAATATATTTAATAAAAAGGATCCGCGATAAAATTTTGTAGATAAGCAAGAGACTTTGTCATATACGCATATACTTAGCCTTTATCAGATTTGGCCATTTTTGGGCTTCAATGCTTCTTGATAAGACTGAAAAGCCGCCAGATTGCCCAACTACTTCCAGTACAGTTTGCCTATGGTTGGCCTAGCAGTACGATTAGGCACTTAATACGTCTCTGCACTGTACTTTGTGTAAATAGCTCAACTGCAAATATAGCGAATTTTCAAACAATATTGTTCAAGTAATTGTACACGAATTTGAAATTCATATCGTAGTAAGAGAAGCTTACCCACTATCAGTTGATTCGTTGGGCCGTATGCCGGCCGTATGCCTTTAAAACTAGCCGTTTCCCAACTTTGTACTGTACTGGTTTATCTCAAATGGTGATCATGTAAACATTTATAAGTTTTTAAAATTAAAAACAAAAGTAAAATCTTGCAAATATATAGCTGAAATAGTAATATAAAAATTTTTCATCGTGAACGAGTGTGCGAGGATGAATTAGTTATTAACAGTTGTACATAAAACCAATAAAACTTGAGATAAGCTAGATTGTTAACTGACAATTCCGCTTGTACAATTTCAAATTTACATCGTAATCCTCCATAAGTACGTTAAAGATTTAGACGACATTTGCTCTAGCGTTATATCGAACAGATTAGAATATAATAGTACAGAATGTGACTCTATAAATTTTTCAGACTCCTGGCGTGCGGGACACGTATTCACGGATCCGCATGTTTGCTGCTGTGACTGTCTCACCAGCGCTGAGTGGATATTTATGAGATTTAAGTCGAAGACATATACTTTACTAACAAAATATATCCGAAACACTGCACTTACAAATATTTTTTCATAAGAAAAAATATCACGCAATGTGACATGGGTCGTAAGCACACAATGTTTGATGCATAATAACTATAAAATTGTTTGTTGCAGGTGCACTTGTCTCCCTGGTGCAAGTGGCGTGCGTTGCGAACATCTTGGTGCAGGGGTCGATGAACCAACCTTAACAAGTCCAAGCACAACGACTGCTACCATAACAACAGTTACTTCGACTGCAACAACTAGTACCACGACAACTATCACAACAACTACTTCTACAATTACTACTACCACCACTGCTACTACAACGATCACAACAATATTAACAACATCAGAACCAGCTGCCACAACGTCAGATACATCAATATCGTCGGACACCGAAATTCCGGTTACAACCAATTCATTTCCAATTGTATCGACGACAACATCTAGTCAAGCAGGAGGAGGCGGAACGAACACAGGTGCTATTGTTGGTGGTATATTTGGTGTATTACTATTTATCGCTCTTCTTATCGGATGTTTCTTTGCGTGGCGCTATATTCGTCGAAGCCGAAAGCTAAAAGGAAAATATAATCCTGCAAGAGAGGAAATGGCCAACGGGAGTGGATTTCCGGTACCATTGCAACCATTAGATCGACAGGAGAGACTGATTTAGCGGTAAAAGAAAATATTTACCAATTGTATGGCTTTAATTACCTATTTATATTTTTATAATTACTCCGTGAGAATTTTTCTTACACGGCATTTTACATTTGCAAGTACTCCACAATCATAGTATTATTCTTGGATAACGAATTACATTCGACAGAAAAATGACTACACGAATATTTACATTACCTGAAATGTTTAAAAAGACAGATTATTATGTACGCGTCAACGTGAACATTGTTTTCAGAAGCAATGAATGAACTCACACAAAAAAGCACATACCCGCGTCAACGTGAACATTGTTTTCAGAAGCAATGAATGAACTCACACAAAAAAGCACATACCCGCGTCAACGTGAACATTGTTTTCAGAAGCAATGAATGAACTGACACAAAAAAGCACATACCCAAGATTTTTCACCCACCCGCCAACTGTAACTGTTTGAGCATGCCGACATATAAGAACATTGATCAGGTAAACACTAACGCATATACACCACACTGAATATGTGATCGTCATTGTTAGCAGCTGGTAGCAGTTTTATGCGTATAATTTCAACAAGCTAGGCTATAGAACAGTGTCTTCGGTAAAAAGATCTAGGCAGAGAGCTCCAGTATCGTTTTTCTTTGAAAATGTGTTGCAATTTATAGCGTTTAATAAATAACAAGGTCTTACATAAGGGATAAAAAATATCAGAAAATGGCTGAAAATGAAAACACCTTTGTTCAAAGAAAGATGCCTAACTAGTGCCTCGAACCCGGATCTACCATCGTGGATGGCACAAACGGTGGTGGCACGATATGATGTTAACAAATGGTCGACATCATTTCATGCTTTTTCTAGTAATCATGCCAATTCTGTTCAATAATCGATCTTTACAACGTCGATACTTGGGTGTCCATTTCATGTCTCTGTCCTAATAAGCAAAACTTGGAGTCTAACATTTATGCGGACCACCATGACTGGGCGAACAGCCCCATGAACGTCGTGAACAGTAGTTACACCTCTGACGATATGTATATATAAAAGCTTAACGCGCTAATAACCAAAACAAAGGGAATAGAACTTTGCCTACACACGTGAGGCGCGGCGCGTCTTAATTACTTGACCTTATGAGAATTAGAATTATCTTTCTTGCAAATGTTACATGTCGTATGTACGGATAGAACTATGTACGCATAAAACCACACATGTCAGACATTGCAATAGCGTGAATTTGCTATCAGCTTTAATTGTTACTATACGGATGGCGATATCTCATCTATTTGATTACGTATTTCTTTGGCTAGGTTCGGTCTTCTGATAATAGCTCCTTTTAGAAATATGCAATTAACTCATAGAAATCAAATTCTATTATGTTACCCGCTCCCACAGTGAAAGTGCGGGCTGCGCAGCTGAGCTACACTACAGCGCTTGGCCATGCACACGATATTTGATTCGATGTAATTTTGCATGATATGCCGTAAAGATTGTGAGTTTTCTCAAAGATCAAATGTTTCAAATCACGTGATCAATTCCAGCCGTCTGAGTTCCATTTAGCCAGGCGGCTATATGCAGAGTTACTGGTAACTCGGATTGAAAAAGAACTAGATTATTTAAACATTGTAGACTAATCTAAAGATGCAACGACGTGAAGAGATTAAGCAAAATCCGTCTACAATCTGAGAAAGTATGTGTGGCTATCGTTGCTAAAAACCATTACCTGAAAATGACAATATGGTTTTCATTATATCGAAAACCCTGGTTCAAACTGCCAACAGATTTCAATTTTTTAATGAGGATTCAACAGTTGTCATTCACGACCGGAAGCTCGTGCAGCCAAATATACAATCAAGTACACGCAGAACCTAACTACCATTGCACTAAAAGCCACTTCGTGTAAATTTGGTTAATAAATTCCACACATACTCTTGCAAATATGTACATACCGTGCAACGGCCAAAAATGATTTCACAGTAGAAATAAGACGAGGTGCAAATTTATAAATGGTATCTCTACTGAGTTCGTTAAAACACATAAAGTGAAATATTTTGAGCCATCTGAAACCGCTGCGACCATCCATAGCTGAGTAATGACGATTAAAAACTGCATCGTTGATTATTTGCACTAGCTATGTGATCTTAATTAAAATTATACAAGCTCCTTTACTACCTACGTAAGTTGGGCACAAGGAAACCAGCTTTAAACAAGTAAGACCACGTTGCTTCAGGGTATCCACCTGCAAAATGGATAAAAGCTTGCACGGTAGCTAAACAGAGTTTTGCTGTCGGAACTGGCATACCTCCACGGCTTGTGCGTAATCGGGTTGATTTTAGCCGAAAAAATAGATTTGCAGAATTATAAATTGCTGCAGAAACTCATTCGTACTCAAAAGTCACAAAGAAAGAGAAGGTTTATATAAATCATACATGCTCATATGGGGAGAGGGTATTATCCCCAATGAGGCACGGACCCTGATCGGTGCAGTGACTGATCCCCTGGAAGGTAGGTTGAACTTCCTGAGGCTTTATACCCCCCTACCCCGCCGCACCAAAAATTCTGGCAAACAGGCTAAAGCGGGGTAAATTAGCGAAATTAACAAAATTGAGGAAAATTTGACATAACTCGTGAGAAAATTTCAAAAATCGAGAGAAAATTGGTAAAAATTCAAAATAACAATGCGCCCAAAAAACTTCAAAAATGTATCTTCCACTGACGACCCCCCAGCCGAACGGTTGACCCCCGAGGACCTTCTTCCCCGAAACTCGGGGTCACTTACTGCTGAAACTTCGGACATCACCTATGTTATAAATCTCTGAGTAACATGGCTGAAGTGGATACTTTTAGGTAAACAATACAAAAACATAAATCAAGTTGTGATGTGAGTCGACACATTCCCTTCGTGAAGTCGACGCTCTGTTCATTGAGCAAACACCGCTCATCAAGTATATCGGGTTTTAAGTCGACAAAGTATCAATCTAATGGTGTATTGCCTTAAGACGATCACGTAATAGAGCACAACTAAACAAGAAACTAATATTCGAAATGTTGGTCGAAGTAACAGTGAGGGCTTCCGAAACTCATTTAAAAATTTCAAATTTCCAAATTCCCGCTAGAATTTATAAAATTTTAAGTTCCTAAATTCCCGCAGGAATTTCAGATATTTAAAATTTCCGAATTTCCGCTGGAAAATCTAAGGCTTAGGCTTGGTCTAGGGCCTATGCTTGGTCTAAGTGTTAGTCTTCTTCTAAGGCGTATTATAGTCTTACTTTAAGGCTTAGACTTGGTTTTATTCTATGGCTTAACCGCTATTCTAGCGCTTAGTTTTGCACTAACGCTTAATATGTTAGTCTTAGTCTACGGCATAACATTATTTTAAGCTTAGGCTTAGTGTTAATCTGCGGCATTGACTTTAACGGTTAGGCGTGGTCCAGGGCTTAGGGTTAGTTTAAGGTATATGCTCATAGGGGTAGGGGGTCATTCTTCTGAGGCTCCAAACCCCTCTCCCACTCGGGAGCTCGGTATCTACCCCCGCAGAAGCGCCGTAGGACGCGAACCCGTGGCTAGTTTTCGCGGCGCCGACGAGTTTAGATTACAACCAAGTTTGTTAATTCAAGCATTAGACTGACCCTTGCTTGGGACTAAAATATAGCCTTAAATTCTAAATATTAGCTGATTCTTAGTTCCCACTTTACCAAGTTCGACGATTCCCCGAATTTTCGTTTTTGTTAGTTGACGCAGAGTCTCATTTTCGCATATATGTTATATTTTTCCACGCATTCCAGGTGTCAGAATTTCCATATTTTTTGGAAAATCTATACAGTTTTCCAAGATCCATCTTACCCCGAATTTCCATTTCCCAATTTAATTGAATTTCTATAATCATTGCATTTCCGGTGGGGATTTCAGAAATTGCATTTCATTAGATTCCAGCAGGAGTTTGGGAGTTTCCAGTTTTCTATTCCGTGGGTGCTTTGGTAATTTTTGCAAATCATTGACGAGACGTGTTACCTGAAAACCCTTGAGCTCAAATTTTGACCTGAGATTTTGAAACGTTTCTGTTTAAAAATCACGTCCCGATTTTGATCAAATGTTGAGTTCAAAATTTGAGCAAAAAGATTGGGCACATGAAAACGCCTTTAGATAACACAGAATAATGGTTGTATTGGAGCACAATAAACCAATCACAACAATCATGAAAAGTTTATTGCTGAAATACACCTGCTAAACTATTTTGAAAAAATTACGATCGCTCAGCTTCTTTATCAAAAAATGGCATGCTTGGCTAAGTGACAAGACATAGCCATTGAATGCAATAATGCATCATTTACAATGAGATGCGTGCGCATGATCCTAATTATGTCACGCGTTCAACTTGGCTAGCTACTATGTCACGCATACAGTCCAGCTCGACTATTAAAATTTTGAATAGCCTAGCTAGGATATGCATTTGTCATCGAGAGTCGAGCCAGACTGTGCTTTGTGACGGGGCGTTTAGCTGAGCCCTATAACTCAAGCCAGTGACTATTTAGTCTGCGAACATTACGTTTTATTATACGTATCTAAATAATGCCCCAAAAGCAGCACCCAGCTTAAAACGTTAATTGTATATATTAAAACAAATATATAACTTAGAATTAATGCGAAAATACTACAGAACAAAATGCTATCACCCTAAGCACAATACTAAAAAAATTTCTCAATTGACAGTTCAGCCGGACATTCCGTTTGTCACGCAGAGCCTAGCTAAGCTCCCTGTTTGTCACATTAAGACTAGCTAAGCTATAAAAATGTACCATAGTAGTCCAGCTAACTTACCTGGCTCGGTTCGATTTAATCAGGAGTCCAGCCGACCTTTGTCAAAAAAGATTGAGCCGACTCGAAAGAAATTGATGCCGACGAGCCGAAATTCTCACCTCTACCATATAGCTCGAGCGGTTACTGAAATATTGCCCTTATCCAAGTATTTTTGGTCTTATAAACCTAATGAAAACAGAATTTTTAGTGAACCCTTGAGCGTAAATAATGACAAAAGTGGCACACCATTTACAGCAATATAGGTATAGACTGAATACTCAGCAAAACGCTGTTAATAACGCAACAATTGAGGAGATATTGCTGTTTCGGTTTATCTTGGATCTCATAGGGCTATTCAACATTTTATTTCGACACAACTGTGCTCCATAAACAAGTTGCATAAAAAGCTTTGTATATTAGTTTTACATAACTTTTCTGCTCCACAAAATCAGCCAATTGTTAGATATCTGCACTATTCCACATGTTTTATGAGAAAATTTTGGACGAGACCGGAGCGCATTTGGTCTACTTTTATGGCAGGAAAGACATGTAATATGTTTTTGAATATAACTATAAGGCACAAATAAAGATATAAAGTTTCGAATAAGCTATCTCACGAATCGACCCGTCCAGCCAAAGTTCTGTTATATAAACGTGTCAACCCAAAAACTTCCAGAAACGAATTCACAACACTGGCCAGTGAGAATTCTTGGCAACGCTAGCACCACTCTACTACTCATAATTTACATACTAAATTTACCGTCAAGGTTAGTCCAACAGCAGTATGTTAAACGTTAAATTCTGCGTCGTTTAATTTTTATACCAAACAGTTTTCAATATTTCGCGTAACGCTAGCAGTGTTGAGATTTGGCTATATTTTAGGAACCGTCGGTCTACACTTGACAAATTACCCGCTACTATACAATTTATAAGTGTATTTTATTTTGAAAGTATATACTCCCATATTAAAACGGTTTCGTGTGAATAATTCCATTAACCTGTAATCGATAATTCATATTGTACCAATAGCCGGCCGGTGGATTTTTAAACTGGTGCCCTACAAAATCCTTCAGCGACCCAAACATTCTGTGATGAAGCGGCTGAAAATATTAATCTTTGCAATGCGCTGGTAAAAGACATAATCTGAAACTCATAACCAGCTGCCAACCTGATTAGATTGAAGCAGCAGTGGCTTCCATGACCATCAACGGTGACAACAAGCTTATTCCTAGGCATGCATGAAATAAAATGTCGAGCACATTAAAAACTTGACATACTCGTTGGTATACAGCCAGCCACAATAACTCACCGTGTCATGCGTTTCTCTAGCAGACCTTGCTCCAAGACGTGACGGTCATGTTTCCCTGACATTGGCGCCATAGATAGTCCACCTAAAATGCTCCAGATAGAGAGCATGCCTTTAGTTGCTTCTTTCCACAAAACATTCAATATTTATTTAGTGTGTGGTTAAATAATCAGTTGGTGCATTGCTGGATTCACCTTTTTCGAACTCTGATCAAAAGAAAAAGTGACGATGACCTTTACTGTATTTATAAATTCTTTTCCGCATGAATTTGGCGTAGTGTTGAACAAAGGTTAGCGGCAGCGACGAACTGAACGTGGATCGTTTGGTAGCGAACCTTGCACATTAGCAGGGATGCTGCCGCAAATGTGTGTCTCTGGGAAAAGGTTGCCTAATCAATGATAGTCTAAATTTGGATCAACTCTAATATGAATTTCGTGTAATATTGAACAAGTTTTGTAGGACGGCCAACTAAGCCTGTATCGTTTCGCCGAGTGCCTTGTACGTCAGCTCCTACTGTAACAGCCCGAGTTTTGGTCGAAATCTCAAGTATCCAAAATCAGGCCATAGGGGCCTCAAAATTCAATGGATAAAGGGCGATCGGATACAGGTGGAGCGTGGTCCGGACTATAACTTGTGCATTATTGTTCGTTGTTATAAAATAAACTTCATGTCATCATTATATTGTATTGATACGGTCACGTTCCACCAGCCCGAGGTGCGCGGGGTGACTTCGCACCCAAAATTGAATCAATATCTTATGGTTAGGGTATCCGATCGATCCCCGGACAATTATTGCTCTATATATATTAAAACGTTGTGTCATTTATTTATGTTGAAGTATGGGACGGATGCGTAGTCGGATCGGCTGGGGACAAGGGGGAGAGATTTCGCGTTTTATCACAATTCGGCTTAACACTTTCGTCGATTAGGTGCCCCAGGCTCAGTCCAAATGCGCATCCGTGGGCCGTAACGTATATATAGTTATCTGTCATCCGCTTATGTAATGTGTACCGTGTACGTGTCCGGGTGTTAGGATGGGTCGGGGTGGTGCGCTGGACCATCAGGACAAAAATGCGTTTTGAGCTTTCTAATGTCTTGGGGACCTGGAAAGATCTATCCTGACACGCCGGGCAAGGAAAACTGTTATTTCATTAGTATTCTAATTCATGTATGTTTTAAGGGACGTTTTGAGTACGTGGGAAGAAGGATAAAATCGATCTAAAATGACTAAATTTTCATTTTCAAGGGGTATAGAAATTTTGGAATTTTGGGGGAAATGAAACGGCTTACTAAGCATGTCGAAAAGATTATGGCAAAATCAGAGCAGGGTCGGTTGTTACTTAGTTTATGGGATCAGCAAAAGGTCGCGATTATGGAGCTAGCAGTTTCTAAAAAATTCGAACAAAATGATGGCTTGAAAACGTTACTTTTAAATACAGCTCCAAAATTGCTAGCTGAAGCGAACCCCTCGGATAATTTCTGGGGTATCGGCATTTGCAAGTCAAACCCGTTCGTTCAAAATCCCAATAAATGGCTCGGTAGAAATGAAATGGGAAACATTTTAATGCGCGTCCGGGATAAGTTATCTAATCCATTACGGCAGTCCGTAGAGTACGAAGTGGAGGATGCGCCATCGTCGCCATCTTCATCAGGTATGCATAGTTACGACATGTGAAGTGTTGTATACTGGCCTTTACGGTGGCGCTGTTCATTGTACATGTTATAACGGCTCTATAGAGCCACCTTGTTATCTAAACATGTTCTAAGAAATTTTTGCGCTGCTCATGTGTACTTGTTGAGTGCTATGATCGATTTTCTAAAATAGTCAAAAGTGATAGTGCATTAGTCCCAACTTTAACGCAGTTCGTGCTAGTGAATTTTGTATATTTAGGGAGCTGGCGTATTTCTGTGTGAAACTGCACTGTATAGAAGGTAAAGCGATAACTCTACGTTCATGTGAACGCAAAATTTTTAGTTTAATTTTTTTAATAATTGTGGAGTAGCGGAACATTAAAAGAAGCTGTGGACAGTCTTGCACGCCAAGTTTTTTTATTGAATCCAAATACAAGTTGAAGATGATGAACCATGTATCCCCAAACAAAAATTTTCCTACTTCTTGACCCGTAATCATTATTAAGCAGATTCTGAGCAGATTTAGTAAATTCTATCATCAGCGCTATTGAGATTTTTGTGCCTAGATAAAGCAAGCACTAGATTGTGTACCTTGTTTCGTCGTAACTTGCGACATTTTTATTTCCAATGTGAATCTTGCAGGAATAAAAATACGTATTTATAAGTTACGTTTTATTAATTATTTTATTCTGTTTTAATCAGATTTATCTCCGATTACCTTTATGTAAAAACGCCAGAATTGGAAAATGTTAATTAATTGTGACTCATCGTATTTTTTACATGTGTAAACCATATAAAGACATGGTATACCGTCTGAAAATAAACGTTGCAATGTTTTAATCACATGAAACTGTAAATTGTTAATTGACGTACCCGAAATTGAATTTAATCAATACGTACGGCTTAAATTTTAACGGGTTATATATCCAAACTTAGAAAGAGATTTTGCAAGCTTTTGAACCGAAGATAGCAATCATGAAATTAAAATTTTCAAAAAAATTTTAACCTAAAACTTAAAACCTTAAACTAAACCTTAAACTTAAAAGAAATCTAGAGCAGCGCCATTCTGATGCACATTTCCAATCACACAAATTAGGGAGATTTTTCAAATTTTAGCATATCGTGTCAAAGAGATTGGACAAAAACAACGCAAGCGTCTGCGGGGGTGCTGCGGTGGACGTGGTCGAAATAAGCGGGCTCGACGTAATGAGCGACATCGGATCCTTAATTCTGCCTCAGCCGTTCAACAAGAAAGTTATGCTTCGCACATACCACCGCCGCCGTCGCCGGATAGTGTGCAGTCACCGTATTCTTAAGCTTGTATTGGTCAACAATTGCACGACTTAACAAGTAAGTGTCTATGTTATAACTAAATTTAACCTCGGATTACGGTGATGTTTGTTTGGTAGTCCTAAATTATTGGCTTGCAGGAGCTTAGCCATGAAAGCTCGGAGTGTTGAAGCGGGGTAAGAATAAGATCGATTTTTGTATCACATTAGGGCTACGCTAAAACCGTGGTTAAAAAACATATCACTGTCGGAAGAAAATTGTTAATTATCGTTGTTTGTGCGCCAAAACAATTCAGCAACTAATATTTCTCGAAAAAATACCTGCTTTTAAAAAAATTTTTAGCGCATGATCGCACATTTGACAACCGGCAGGCTACTAAGAAGGCGGGAGGTCCTTGGTTCGGATCCTTGCGGCTTACGGGGGTCCTTCCAGCCGTGAAAAGTAGTGAGAATGCTGTCCCACAGCTTCCGCTCTTAATGCGCCAAGCCTTAATTATTAGGTTAAAGGCTCGCAAGTTGTACTTATGGTGCGGGAATCTTTATTTTATTAGCAGTTAGACCAGAATTGTCGAAGCACGAGTCGTAAAGGAATTCCCGTTCCCACGAACTTGATCCTTGATCTATACGTTCTATCGATATTATGCACAATAGAAATAAAATAGGTTGTTCGCTAGCAGGTTCCAGGAAAACAAGTTTTTTGCGTAATAATTTTGTTCCAGCTTGTTTTATTAAAGACTGTGCCACTGATTTTTATGTTTTATTAACCTTCGTGGCTTGGCAGCTTTATTATTGAGATTTTTGTGATTTACGATGCAAATAGTACGAAGATTTTGTGTTTAATTATGAAATGTTTCTACAGCTGATCTGCTGGTGGTGGAAAGGTCGCAAACTGTATGCTGATGTGCTGTTTTTTAAAATTGAGATCGGTGTTGCGTCTGTGCAACTTGCAATGTTTGTGCAATAATTTTGAACAGAGAGCAAGGTAATTAGTATAAATAGAAAATTTGCTGCTTACGAAAAGAAATTTATATGTGGATTAGAGCGGCGCTTGTTGTGAACAATATCTGTTCCCTTGTTTTGTCTTGCCTATTTATTTCGCCGAAGCTCTCCAATATCATTATATATAAAATTAATATGCAACACACGTTTTCAGGCTCTGATTTTGTTTCCTAGTTAGTGCTGCTCAAATTTTATGTTAAAATATCCTGGATTTTAATGTTTTATGACCTAGGTCGTGGGATATATTATATATAAATATATAGTTATATTAAACTTAGATATAATAAATAAATATACATCATGCCTACGAAACAGGGTTCAAGGAGTTACCTCCCCTCAGTCCTCGAGGTTCTGGTCCTGGTCTACCCGTCTCCTGGTGCTTCCCCGTCGTGCGCCAAAGGCGCCCGGAATATTTTTGCAAAAAATTTTTCAACGTAGAATGAAAATTGACAAAATTAGGGCGAAATCGGCAATTTTGCCTCTATGGCGGAGGGTGTGATTGGAGTCGTCACCTTTTTCCAGCACCCGCCCGGGGACCTCTCCCCGCCGAGTCACACAACACCCTTGAGACGTTGGAGCGTCAGCATTAATGATATATGTATATATTATAATTATATAATAATATTAATTCCTAATTTATATTAATAAATAATTCTTAATAGGCAGATTAAGAGGTACTCAGTAATTAAGAATTTAGATTAACATTTAAGAATTACACATATGATTGATTGCTTATATTACAGTCTCTCTAATGTAGGTTGTTCACTATGCCGATTTCCGATAGTACATGTAATAGGCTTCTCCACAGAGGGGGCGAGGGGGGCCCATAGGAATTTCGAGCTTCCGCTAGAGTTTCGGCGTCTCTTCCCATTTCATACTCCCAGGTAAAATTTGGCTTCCCTTCAAGTCATTCCACGTTGATGCTGTCGAAAACTATAATATCAAATTTACATTGTCCAAACAGCGCTGTTTTAAGCTTAGGTACGGGAGAAAGGCTCCGCCATGATATTTCCTATTAAAAGTTTACTATCTAACGGTGTCGTTACCCAGCACGGTTCGGAAACAGTCAACAAGTGTGCGAAACGCATAAGATCGTAAGTTTTCGAAAAAACGCGGACTGCACTAATGCTTATCGTACTAGGGCACTAGACTAGTAATATTGCCGTTTACTACGAGCATTGCGGAACGACTACGTGTGAATATGCGTACCCCAATTAAGCACCTAGCACTGCGCGCCTGGTATAAACAGACACACACGCCTCGAAAAAAAACGTAATAACTAGTGGCAACAGTAACAAGACTAAGGCGATAAACAGTGAGTAACTGGAACCCGAATTTAGAGTAACTAACTTAGTGGCACACATTAAGTTATTTCCTTCTTGCCTATCGATATCGAAAGGGTGCATTGTGTAATTTACGTTTTAGTTATAGCTAGCACTATTGTCTCTTGAAAATAATTTTATAGACAATTTAACGGACAGCGTTGTCCACCTTGTTATTTCCAAATATTGAATTTGTAGTATGATTCAGCGATTTCTGGATCCTCTGTATACTGGGTTATTCTGGGTTGCCGGAAAGTTATATGTTACAGTTCTAATCTTTTCTGTTTTAACCAACAATCTGGTTTTTTTGAATCTAATAACGATTGGTATCTTCCGATACAAATTGGTGAGTTTTTTATTTTTTTTTGGAAACACAGAAAGAAGTATAATGAGCGTAGTATCACTTGCGAAGTATTACCATAATAAAATAGCCAGCGACTAACACTTGCAAACAAAATAAGTTAAAAATAGAAAGAGTAGGCTATTTTTAATGATTGCGTAAAGACTTTAAGCATGATGATAGTAACTGCCCATCACCAACCTAACGCATTCTATGATGACTTAAATGCAGTAACTAGGTATAAGTCATAAAAAATACATTCATACCGTCAACATGGCTTAACCCTTTGCTTGCTTAAACGAGAAATTTTATTGTTTGATTGGGAGAAGAAAATCCTAAGTCACATCAAACATTAATTTTTGTTTGTTGCGCTTTTGACAGTTTGATCAAATCAGAAATACGCGGAATATGAAGCGATCGGATAATTTAATCCTTTTTCGATAGACCCACACGTTTGGAACAGTGTACATTGTGAAGTGATGCTCAAACCGATTTTTGCATTTGGGAAAGGGGTCATATGCTTCTAAGCACGTCTCCTATTCGGTTGTTCCATAATGCTTCCACGGCAACAGCTTCAACATAGCATAGTGTGTAGCGTGCACGGCTGGCACCTAAATGGTACAGATTCATTCCCTCAGTATGCAATAGCTTGCACCATATGGTATGAAATACATAGTAATCCGACCGGGATACTGTTGCATCTTACTATGTTCGAAAATTATAATCTGTATGATATTTTTATATGTAACATACAATAAGTAGGACCCTTAAATTGTTTCATGTTTAATTATTTGATTAAAAAATAATAATAAAAGTACCGGCTGCAACCTGTACCATGTTGGGAGTTTATTGCTACACATTGCATAATAAAACAGATTGTATTTTTGGTACATTAAAATAGCTTATTGTAAAGGGGCTTATTAAATTACCTTAAGGATATGCAGACTAACCCGTCATGGTCTTCTTTCGTTGACTAGTATATGTTTGCTGTAAATTTTAACACGAAATCGCGATTTATGGCTTGCAAATGGCCATCTCTGAGGGACTAAGGTTTGCAGATAATAGTCCGATTTTGAAAAATATATATTTTTTCTCTCATTGTTACCCAATGAATTTTATGCTGTTTTTGTTCTATCCAACTGAGGACATCCCGTTACCTGACTGAAATATAGAACACTGAAATGCTATCTTAGCAATAATTTTTCGAGGTATGGACGAAAGTTACTTAATTTTTATTCATTTAAAGCTATCATTGAACCAAGTATCTAAGTAAAATTTCCCGAATCCACTTTTAATTAAAGCAGAGGAGCTGCGCATCATCATCCATTAACGCACAGAAACCAAGTCTTCTGATCTTGGCTGTAGGCCAAACTTTGCTTTATCCACAAAAAAATATGGTATGCGTGGTTTTGAATTTATAGATCATTGGCTTCTCCAGTTTTATTGCCCAGGAATGATTGCTGCCGCCAAAATAAAAGAAAGTGCCGCTAACTCCAATGATCATTGTCTAGTATCCAATCGCCGTTGGTCTTATTCAGAGATGTTGCCATTTTACTAGGTTAAATTCAAGTGTAGTCGTCAGTTTCCATCGTAATCAGTAAACAGTATAGGTGACTTCGGTTGAAATACTACCTATTTTAACGCTGACAATGTAGCCTATCGCGCTGTAATACACACGATATGAGTATCTTATATGCTTTATAACACATTTGGTCAGGAAAACATTAGAATCTAAATTGTAAAAAGCGAGATATTTAATGTAAGGATAACATCTAGTAGGTTAAATTTATATACCTTTTATTATTGATTATGGGCTAATTGGTTTACCTTGTTATCTTTAGATAGGAGCTCGAAAAAATGAGATTTTTTGTGAACTTAACGGTATATAACTCGCTGGAATTGGCCTAAACTGTTGTGTTGATATTATAGGAACACTGGTTCAGAAATTGATTTCTGTTGTACATCGCTTCGCCACATTTGGGATTCGTTTGCTTTGTACACTGTTGCTTCTGATACTTTGTGGTTTATCCGCTAGTGCGAAGTCTATCGTTTGCTTCAACAGTCGCATACGGTGGTACATACTATATTTGCGCATTTGAAGGTGGTTGCCTTGAAATTTCACCAAAATCTTATTGGCTCAGCAGGTGGTTCGCTCTGGTCTTACGTTCAGCGGACGCGGTTGGACAATTCAATTAACGAATGCAAAAATTTGCTACTGCATTTCGCAATTGTGGGCTTTGTGCGATTGGAATCGATCTTAACTGTTAGTTTTCGTTTATTTTGTTATACATTATGAAGTCTAGGACTTAAACTAAACCTGACGTGGTTTATGAAGTGGATATTTGGTAACCATTTTTTGTCATATCCGATGAGTTGTGTGGTTGTTCCTACATTTAATTGCCTTGTGCCTTGTCCATTGAACTTTTTAGTAAATTGTATAGTTATGTTGTACAAAATTTGCAACCTTTCGTTTGGTCGCTACAATTCAACCATTTGTCAAAATAGTTTAGAATGGTAAAAACTGTTGGGCATGTGTCAGGAATGGAATGTTACAGGTCACAATTTGGTAGTCGCAGAGTAAAGTTTATTTGTTCGAGATACCCTAATACGCAATTCAGCTAATTTTATAATGTGAATAAGTAAAGCGACGTTTAGTTCTTACACAAAACACATGTGTTCCTCTTGGAGATTTCACACTCCAATGGTTTTACGGCACTCGGGAGAATTGGTAAGGTGTAATTTTGCTCTGATCTATAGCAGTCCTCGGACAATGAGGCTGGTGTTTGGACCTATGTTGTATATCGTTTCTTTGATAAATAACCGATCATAACTGCAAAAATGTCGCACGAAGTTTCGTACTGGAAATAGCTATTGTCACCGTTGTTCGCTTCGACGATTTGTAAGAATTGTTCGCTATATCTGGCGGAAATTACAGTATCGCTGTTTTTTTAATCGGTTCAATCCTAGGAGGTGGTTAACTACATGGTTATAATGAACGTTGGTTTTTTTACTGATCTGTTAACGACTAAAAATTCATTTTCTCTATTTTGCAAAAAAAACTGTACATGTTTATTAATGATAAGAATTATACACATACGATGACCATTTTCCCTGATAAGAATAAGACGGTTAAATATTTTATGTTTTGTTTGGCATGATATTTGATAGTATATGAAGTAGTTGAAAAATCTGGTTCCGCGAGGTTGGGTTCACGTACGTGCGTTCGATGTAGATTTTTGTGGACCACATTGTTAGTTATTTGTTATTGACTTGAGGCTCAGCAACTCATATTGTTCTGTTACGATGAACCCTATATTACAACTCGTATTGTAGTTTCATTGTTTTGATTCGATAGAAATTATTCTATTGACACATCTTAGTACACTAATTGCGGATACTTTTGCCATATTTTTTTTATTTACATAGTACAAGGTGCCCATGGGAGGGCTAATAAAGTAATTTTGTAAGACCTGTTTTTTTGGGAATGCTGGATAGTAGCTTGAGAGATAAATATATCGTGGCGTAATATTTCTAACTATTTTTTTTCATGCAACTATTATTTTTGTAAGACATCCTGCATTTCAACGTAGTCGTGGCACACAAAATTCTAGTTTTTTTATTTTATTCGAACTGTTACATTGTGTTTACGAAGAAGTTTTAAATTATTTTTAGAACCTTCGAAAGATTTAAGAAAAATTCTTGGAATTGCTGCATGCTGGCAATTTTTTTATATAATATTTCAACAACATAGGCCGCCATTAACCGATTTAAATGTCAAATTTTGTAATAGTCTTGCAGCAGCTTTGTGTTGCGCAATTGAACCATTCCACGATGAATTCCGCGTAGAATTATTTTTATTTAAAGAATAAAAGACAGCGAATAGCTGTGCTAAATGTCAATTTTGTTGAAGTGTGGTATAAACATCCAGGATATTTTAGCCGCTACTACACAGATTTACTAGACATTCAAAGAAGTTTTATAACGTCTTGCAATATGATGCAATATATTAAACAATTTAAATGTCGAATTCACAGAAAAATCGTTGGGCGGTATGAGGCTAATGACTTTAATTTTTGAGCTGAGGTGCAGCGTATTCTAAATTCCAAGAACTATTCATCGTTATCTAGGATTCGCTAGCCTAGATTCTAGAGTTATTTAAGCTGAGTTCTCGTTCGATCAGCGAGTCAGTCGCGATCGGATATCTCAGAGTAAGTAGTCACTTTAATTATCTTTTCTTAGCTTAACTGCCACACGGCACCTTGTTATATAACACTGTTCTAGCTAGGCAGTAGTTATACAAAGCTAAGACTTAGCACTGATTCCGAGTTTGAGAAAAAGTTGGGGTTTATCGAGAGCAGACGGGCTGCTCCAAAAATTTACTATTGAGAGCACAGGGGTGCTCCGTTTACTAGTGGGTCCTTGAGAGCACACGGGGTGCTCCACGTTTTCTTGGGTCCTTGAGAGCACACGGGGTGCTCCACGTTTTCTTGGGCTATTGAGAGCAGACGGGCTGCTCCAAAAATTTTCTTTGAGAGCACGGGAGTGCTCCGAAAATTTATTCTTCTTGAGAGCAGAGGGCTGCTCCTACAATTTGTTCACTGTTGAGAGCACAGGGGTGCTCCGATAAATTTTATTGACTAGGCTGAGCTAAGCTTAAGTCAAAGCTTAGACCGGATCGAAGGATCCACCTTGTAGTTCATAAAGTTGCCCGAGCATTAATATTAATTTATTATTTGGATCCTTAGATCCACCTTGTCGATTCAAACAACTCATTACTTTATTGCCGTACTATTATTTATCTTAGTAATATCAAGTGAGGTGCTTATTACACTTGTGTAGTAAGTGAAGTCCTAGGTTCTGAGTGCTACCATTACACAAGGTCATCGTTGGAAAGTTGAAGAATTTTATACCCATTAGGACTCGCTTCGCTACAGTTCTATGTCTATATAACCGTTGGGGTTGGGAACACTGGGAAAATCAACCCTTAATTTTCCAGACGTTATTGCGTTTGTTTGAAGCGTCTGATGGAAGTTCCAAAATGACGTATTTGGAATTGCTTAAAATAATCGCTAAATGTCTGTGGCCAGAACCCATAACATAGTCCAAAGGGTACACCAGATTACAAGTCAAGTATCGAAATCTTGTCTAAAATTACTTTAATCATAAATTATTTTAGTTGTCTAAAATTGTTTAACACTAAATTACATAGCTTATTCACACCTAAAAACTTTTAACCACATAACTACTTAGGCTATATTGGGTGCGCCAAATTTTTCAGCGACACCGCTCGTGTCAACCCAACGGTCGTTGCGTATAACTCAGTATTACGTATGAATTATAAACAAACTTGGCCACATTCCTTCAATCCTCTGACCGATGACACTCGTTGACATTAGATTTATTCAAAATCGGATGACCGTCACTTACCTCGCACAAAGCACCTAAGTTTAGACCAATAAATTATATATCCCGCAAATATTTGAGAGCATTATTGAGTGCTGACTTGGCGCTTGGTATTTGTGCACCAACATATTGTTAGATAATAGATGCGGAGGCGAGAATAACCTTGCAAAATGGTCCCTTACCGAGGGTTTGCTTGCACAGAAGTTTTCAAGTCTTCACACTTATCTTATAAATTCGCAATAAATTTAAATAGTCGTAACATGACTCAGGTATATAAGCATAAATCGGGTGATAATGCGTATCCAAATTCGTTCACACTGCGGCTATTTATGTTAGACTGAAAAAACATAGTCAATTTTTATTACGTGACCGTCAGGCACTGTTCCGTGAGTTAGGTACAAATTTTTTTAATACTCTTTGGCTCTCCGAAATCAAACCAAATGTTGATATCATTGTGTATATTTTGCAGAGTTTCGGTGATCGCTGTAATTATTTCAGTGCCTTTTTATTTGAATATAAAACTAATATTGTTCATATCAACCGAATTGATTTTTCAAAGGAAGGATAACTTCCAAAAGCACTTTATAACGCTTATGTAGATCGAAATATGTTACTACATAAAACAGGCATGTAGTTGGTAATTCAGACCACTCCTTGAATGAGTGAATGTTGCTATTTTGATAGCATAAACGCCAACCACTGTAGCAATGTTAATGAGCGGTCAATCGGTAAGAGATGGCATAATTCATTTTTTTCGCATGTATCATTCTGCTGTGCTTCAAATATTATAGTATTATGCATTAAGCAGTATAGTACGATTCCCACGGTTCTATCGAAGCTTCCAGTCGTTTTGTACAGTATTTGGCGCTATTTCGACGCTTATGACATAACGTTAGACACACCGCACACTGTTGATTAGCTGAATAACGTTAAGTATCAGGTGTTGTTGTAGATAAGCAAACTGGTTGTGTTTTCGGATTTTCCGGCCACACAATTCTCCATATGTCCACGAATATATTGCTATTAAAAAGAACTATTAAGAAGAACAAATATTGTTTTCTGTAGGCTAAATATTTGTCTGTTGTTTTTGTTGTCAATAATAATAATTTGTGTAGCTTTTCCTTTATTTTCGGAATATTTTGGCGTCTCGGTATAGATTGATTTTGAGATATCATACATTCTTTGCTGACGTTGTTTAGGACAAGGAGTCCTACATTTGTCTGCAAACTGCTTCATCATTTGTTGTCAGAATCACTCTTTGATGAGCGCTTGATAAAGAGCCGACATAATGCTGTTAAACAGTACTATTATATCCGTTTAAGTATTAAATTTTTAAAGTTTCTTAAAACTTATCTTAAAGTAAAAGAGCGTCCTGTGGCTAGGTATTTCGCCGGAACCGCTGTGGTTTCAAGGTATTTTTACAACCCAGCTGCTCTGAAAAAACTAATGATAACTAGAAAGGACAGCAATAGCCTTTTGGTGATAGACCCGTATTTATGACAGCAAAAATAGTTTAGTGCAGAAACTTGTTCGTTGAACTTTTTTATAAAAGATCAATTTTATTGTTTCCGATGTTACTGTGGCAGCAAACGTAGAGATTAATAGTTCTAATTTTGGCAGGACTATATGGTCAATCTCAGTACAGTAAGACTTTAAGAGAAGTTATTTCTGGCAAGATAAGAGGTTGTAACACTGCCGCTATCTTATGGATAACCAGAAGCATTTCCGTCAAACTTTTTAAAAGAGTTACATTTGCAACTTTGTTCAACACTATTTCATTAATATTCGAAAGTGTTCTTGTAAACTGAAAATGAACGTTTTAAAGTTTCTAAAACCGATATATAATTACTATTAAATTAAAATTTCGCTGTATAATTTAAACCATCTACGTGACTTGCAGCATGCGTCGAACGAAATTGGTCCATAAATCTTACAAAAAACTTGGGAAACTAGTACAGTAGGACTAAACTAATATTAAATTTTCAACAACGGAACCGGTTTATCTGTCATGTTTCTTAGATTAAAAGAAAAATATTGCGTCGTTAGCTGGTGTTAATGTACACTGAAATAATTGCGGCGTAGTATGAAATGATGTTTGATGTTTTAGTAGAGTTATTCGCTTCTGTTTCACCATCGTAAAGGTGTTCACCACTTTACAGTTTCCTATAATTTGTATCAATCCAGCTTAGCTTAATCTGTTAAAATAGACATATGGTTATCGGTAGTGTGTAACGAATCAGTTCAACGTAGCCTCCAACGGGATCATTTACATTAAGTGAAAATAAAGTCCATTCGCTCAAGCACGATTCGCAATATATTGAAGAGACGGGTAGAATGGTGCGATTCTTCTTTAGACCAAATTATGTGTTTCGGTCTGAGCTGTCGGGTTTCGTTCGTTATATATACTGTATATTGTAGCGCCTTGCAAAGCTTGCGGTACTTTTCTAAAAACATCTTTCTGCACATAATGGTAGTGGCATTTCTAATTCCGAACTTGGGCTAGGTTGGCTTAGCGGTGTTTCGGTATCGCTGAAGTGTGAGTTCGCTGCGGTTAGCGCAACATGCGCGACCGGCTGCACAATTTGTTCATGAACTGAACAGCTCGTTACAGTGCGGTTCCGCACAACAAATGTTGTTTTGTTCTTTGAAATATGTGTTAACTATTGCGATTTGGTACATAATATAACAGGATTTCGATAGCACTATCTCGTCAATCCCACCTTACTGGAAGTACAACAGCTGCGAAACTTGGTGTCGTTTTGTCCAGATAAGGCATGTCTTAAAGCCTTGCTGAAAAGCATACATTGAATTGAAAAGATTTTTAATTTGTTGAAAAATTTTCAATTCTCTTGTGCCGTCATTCACAATAATTGTTTTCCAATTCTGGTTGAGGTGCTGTCGAATGCATTCTATCACAATAACTGACATTTTATAGTGGCTGTGATAAATCTTTTTCTACCTGAGCCGAATCAATTTGAGTTCAGGACATCGACGTTACCTTGAACCAAAGTGTTGCTTAATCACTTACCCGTGCAAATTACCACTATGGTATTTAATGTCAAGATTCATACATTCCCATGCTAAAATTCAGTTTGCTAATTCAAGTTGTGAATTAATAACATCAGCCGGTTTATCAAAACGTTTTGGAGCGCAAGTGAAGAGATGATAGACCGTTCTCAATATACCAAGCTCAATCATCAGCGTTAATAGCCAGAGGTTCGTCTAATTCAGGGACGATATCTAAAGGTACCAATGGCTGATAATTCTCATGCTATATTTCTGTTACACACTCCTAAAATCACGAGTTCAAGTGTCGGCCACTACTTGTTGAGCCCTTCTGAAACCAAATAAAACAAATTACGACGGGTCACAGTAGTATATGTCGGTGAACTAGCTTCTATCACGGGCTGATTTAGGGGGTGGATTGGGTGGCTAGCCACCCCCCTCCCTTGCAACGCCAAAAATATTTTTTCTATATTTGTTATACCGATGAAGTGCATAATATATATGTATAAGAGGGGAGGGATTTTCGTCTGTTTATTATTTATCTGAATGTTTGTCTTTGAACTCTGTCAAAAGTATTATATATTCACCCCAACCCATATATATGCTAAATCAGCAAAGTCCAACTTATGTTGGAAACATATCTTTAAACCACTAGGTGGTATAGTTTGGGAGTTATCTAATTTTATGTCAGCTTTAGATATGAGTTAATTGGCGCACTTTTAGATGTCAGCATTACAGCAGTCGTTCAGTGAGCGACACTTCAGCAGGAGAACCTTGTTCTATTCCACCGAGGATCATGTTCTATTCCACCGTCTATCTATATATATTCCCTCAAGCAACAAATATCGGAACGGATCAAACCCAAACTTTCACGGTTGGTGCCCTATACTACGCCCTATACTATGGCCCTCGCAAACACAGGATCGTCGCTAGATTCCTGCGGTCGTAATCAAACGTCATAGGCCTCGAAGTGTCAGTGTTCGGGTCGTTCACAAAGGCTCTGTTTGGAGAAGCCACATTGACCAGATCTAGCCGAGATTCGGAGTCAAAGACGATCCTGTAACAGCTCCGTACAAATACTCAGAAGCAGTTGCGGCTCAACTGCTACCACGACAAGAAGCACGGAATCCAAGATTTCCGCTTGGTGATGCATATGGACCGCACAACCCTCGTCGCTCCAGCCCTCAGAAGATTCCTACCTCCAGATTCTGCTACTAAATATCTTTTCAACGTGTGGTTTCAAGTTGGTGGGGAGGTGTTATGTAGCTAACCAGATGTTCGCTGTAAATCTCCAGAAACATCTTCGTAAACAAATGACATCGGTCCAACACTCTAAAACTATCATGCTAACATAAACAATTTCCCACCAGTTAATTCTGGGACATTCCGTGTTCTCCTCATGAAGAAGCTGATGACTATAATAGGGCTGATGATCATATGATTATCATTTCTTTTAGTACTTCTTCTATTTTGGGTTGGTATCTTTTTTATATATGTATTGTTTTGACTCTGACTTTAAACCACCACTTTCTTTTAACCTCTGTATCGACAGACAGTTGTTTTTTGCTATCGCAACAAACAGCGTTTGTTTGTTTCACCTTCAAACCGTTTAAAGTTTGACTTGCCGTACTCTCTGCAAATCTCTACCATCCTCTCTGGTGCTATTCTGATTCCTGTGTGGAATTCCTGTATGGTCTCTATACTATCGCCTGAACAAAAGCCGGGTATTGCTTCACAGTGATTAGTACGACTTACGGCTTGATTACAGATGATAGCCAAAATTATTGCGTTCTTCTGAATGAACTCTCATCAAAGTTGTCTATTAAGTTCTTTGAATTTGGAGAATTCGAACTTTTCGAACCTTCAATATAACCTTCGCAATAACTCACATTGGTAATGCTGATCAATTCGCAAGGCTAATACGCCGCAAAGCTTTTCGACGCCCGGGCGGCAAGAGTTATCCCAGCTAGTTATATATTATTACTACAAGTAGTAGGTAGTAATTATAGGCGTAGCTATTTTTAGATTCAATATAAAAAGGCCATTGACATACATTCCATCTGTTGCATGTAAATCTAAAGAAAATTATTTGTTATTGTTAATATAATCTGTTTCGTGAAAAATGCATATGCCAATAAGTGGGAAAAATTCCTATGATAGCCACCCCCTTTTCAAAATCCTAGACCCGCCCCTGTCTCTATTTGTAAAGTTTATCTAATCTATCAGCAGCAGCAAGCCCTTCAGAAGTAGGGACAGCAAATGTGGTGGGGGCGGTCGTCTACAATCATTTTGTTACAATTTTACAATGGTGTCAACTTTTCTCACGGTTGTCAGCAAAAAGTAGGGATTGGCAGTATCCCCCGCCCCGGCTCGCTTACTTCGCGAGGCCCTTGCCTAGCAGCTCCTCACATATGTTCAAATATAATCGAGATTGGCGTTTGATAAAAAGCTAAAAAGCCGACATGAAAGAAAATCCTGCATACACCTTTGTTTTCAGAATGTATTCAGCATAGCATAAAGTTATTATCGAGTTTTCTGTTAAGCAATTATAATAAACTTTTATACGAATGGAATAACAGTTTCCTCTTTACGAACAACAACAACTGCGTTTCGTTTTATGTAAGACTCGAAGTATATACTTTTTAAAGCTTCAGAGCTTTGTCGTATTGAAATATGAACTGAGCTGATTTTACATACATGATGAAATACCCTAATGATTATTTAAGACTACATTAGTTCAACCTGTTTTAATAATGTCGAAAATGGGAAAAGAAGTTTTTTCTTCGTTTTTGTCTTGATGAAAATGGAGAGAGAATAGATGCTACTAATACAATGTCAGAACGTAAATAACATAAGAGTTCCATTAGAGTTTATTAAATATATATTGTCTACATAAAGATGGATTATGTATAGACTTATGGTCAGATGTAATATTTAACACTTAAATAATATATATTTAAAAATTAACATATATATTATATATATTTTGATTTACAGCTGTGTGATATATTGCACGCATCGCCTGTACTTACTGCTGATCTATTCGCGATCGTGTTGGTGGTCTGACGTGTGCTGGGCTATGGCCTCTATCGTTTCCATGATAAGTTTATGCATAGGCGCACCCAAGGAGGGGGCCCGGGCCCCCCTTAGCTGATCCGAAAAATATTTTTATACATAGTTTCTATAAACACACATTCACCAATTTGTCGAAACCGATTTTACGTCAATAATCAATTGTCGTGCTGAATAATACTGTTTTACGACAAGTACTCTGTTGGGTTGAGTCGGAGCTCTAGTTTAAATACTACGCTGTCATAGATATATATATCGGTGTTTCGCTTAAACCAAATACATCGGATATTGTATATTATTTTCAATATTTTCGAGGAGATTACGATTACAATTTAGTCGAAGAGATTTTACAATTCTGGATAGCGAAATAATTTTATCAAATTTGGCATCCAAATGTCCAAGCGTATAACTAGTTATTTTGGTCGAAAAGACAGTGATAGTAGTGGCGATGGCACTCAACAAAGCTAATCCATATGTAAAATTTATATATATTAGTAATTGCTTCATCTTAAGCTGTTCATTTAATATGCTTCTACACTGATTGATTTTAACTATTCAAAATTAGCATGAATACTGATAATAATAATAAAGATGAACCATTTCCTGGAATATTTTACTTTGCATCAGCAGTTTCAACCAATGACCTGGCTTTGCAGTGGTTGCAACAAAAAAGAATATTGAACTGCGAGTTGTTATGTCCAAGATGTCAGGCTCAGATGGCTCGTGTTAAGAATGACATTTACAAACGGCGCTGTTCAAACTGTGAGACAAAACAGTCCATATTAACAAATACTGTGTTTCAAAGAACGCATATTGAGCTTCGCTACACTGTAATGCTTTTATACTTCTTTGCCGGTGATATACAGATGTACAATGTTATCAATAAGTTAATGTGTTCTCAATCAGGTGAACCTTTATTGAGTAGAAAATGTATAATGACGTGGTTTGACAAGTTTCGAGCTGTGTGCTCATGGAAAATTAGAGCAGAACCAATTCAATTTACAAATCCACTTGTGTTATGCCAAAATGTTGCAAACTTAGAAAATGAGTCGACAGAACCCGGAACTGTGCCTACAACAGTAGTAGAAATTGACGAAATGACTGCGGGAAAAAAGCAAAAGCACATCGTGGTACTTGCAAAAAAGCAGGAATTGTGTTTGGAATTGTTGATAAGTGTGGTAGCAATAAATGCGTCTTGTATGTTGTACCAAACAAAAGAAAAGATACTTTACTTCCATTAATCTCGAAACATATATCTACATCTTGCATGATTCACCATGACGATTACGCGACATACAGAAATTTGGAAGATGATCTTTCATATAAACACTCATCAGTATGTCATTCGAAAACGTTTAAATCAGACGATGGAACCCACACCAACACCGTAGAAGGTTTATGGGGAGTTTTGCGCCAACGTATAACTGCGATGCATGGCATTTATCAAAACAGACTGCCAATAATACTGCATGAATTTTCATATCGTCGAAACTACAGTTGTGCCAACGGCACAGTATGGTCCTTCCTCATTAAAGACATCGTAGCGTATCATCGTGCTTGAAATTGTCTTTTAATGTTTCGGTTAGTTATTGGAATACATAGAAAACCAATGCCAATCTTTGTTTATAGTGAGACAGACGTGACTAATTCCCGTATCAAAATTGAGCATAATGCACATTTTTTGCCACTTACCTATATTATCGGGCGTCAAAATAATGTTAAAAAGTCTAAAATAACGTTTTGAAATGTTAACAACGAAGTTTTGATTTTCTTTATTTAAAATTTTTTTTATAAAGATATGGCCTAACCGATTTAACGCATGGTAAACTAATTTTTAGCTTATTTGTGCTAATAAAAAGCAATACAGTTTTAGAGATAATACCGCTCTTGGCAAGGTCAAATATTTAGTGGAAGATGAGCAACTATCTACCGGGTTATAAATAATTATCCACGGGAATATTTTTCCGTAGTTGAAAGCATATCCGATCGTAAAGCATATTTCAGCGTAAGCGTTGAAATAATGCGTCGCGATCCTAGCAGTATATTTATTCAGCAATGTTTGACAAATGATCATGTGCTACGTTTATTAGCTCTGTTAACGCAGTGAAATAGAAACTCATCTTATAAAGGGAATTGTTTTTAACTCTAATTGTGAAAGTTTTCAAATGCAGTATGTATATATTTTCATCATACATGGCCGCGGTCGATCATGCCTGGGGGCTAGAGGCCCCCCACGGGGGGGGTCGCGACCATCCCAGGGGAGTATCCCCCTGGCTGGCCAAATTTTCCTAGGGGGGTTGGTCGTGAGGACCGGTTTTTTGGTCCTAGCAACGATATTTTTCGCCTATGAGTTCAGTTTCTGCACTAGGGTCCGGCCTCAAAACTGGTCGAGGCAGGGGGTTTTGGGGTCCGCACCCCCTTCCGATTCTGAGAAGTGTAGATTGCATTCTGAGCATTTATAATTCGGAGAATTGTGTAAAATGTAGTTTCTGTTTACCGGCAGCTGGCAGTTTCTGTTTACAATAAATTTACGCCAAACAAAACCATACACATTTGCCTTTAAGAAGATTCTTCATATTCGAAGCAGACACGGCATTATTTTGCATGGACACCGTGGGCCATAGCAGACATTCAACGTCTAAATATCTAGTTAGTGTTAATATATAAATAAGTATAATTCGATTAACTTTTACTTTCAGGGAATGACGTCGTGAACAAAAAAGCTTTCCATAAATTTACGGCCGCACATGCACCTTTAGCAACAAGCAGGCGCAATTTGCGCAAGGTTTTGCACTAAGGTCCTAGTTGGACACTCTTCGAGGAGCTGCCAAGCCCCCCTACGGTGGGGGCAGCTGCGCACCCCAACCCAAGGGGGTAACCCCCCTGGCTTTTCGGCCTCGGGGAGGAGGAGGGCCCAAACCTCAGGGGGGTTACCCCCCCTACCCCCTGCCGCCATGTATGATTTTCATATATATTGAACGTATTAAACTTTTGAGAACCAATAGTCTCAAATTTTGAAAACATGAAGCCTTTCTAGCTAAACGATTGTGTCAACAAACGTTTTTGACCAAACGAATTGTGTAATGTAGAAAAATTTCCAAAGCTACTTTCTTTGTATACACTTCAAAAAATTCTATGCAATCATTCCGAAAGGAAATAGTGAATCAGTTGCAGCATTAATATTTGAGCTACCGCATCAAGCACCCTTATACAAATTAGTATGTTAGGCAACGTTAATGCTGTTATCGAACGTGTTTGTGTCAATAATACTTGTGTCACTAACTTTATTGTTGCGTAATGCAGTATTTTAACTCTTAGGACTACCATGAACAAAATAGATAAGGAAACAACTAATATTATCTTCACAGCCGCTACGCGTCATCACATTGACTGGTATTATATTTGGAAAGATAACGCCAATGAATTTTATAAACACGTTCGTAATTATTCGGTGGTTTGCAATTCGAAGATGGATATCACAAGCTTTCTTATCATTAACGCCGTGAGCTCAATGTTTGGAAATACTAGAGTGGCTGATGGCAAAAATCGAACATATGAATCAAATATGTATTCAATTGTTGTTGCTCGATCTGGCGACGGTAAAACAACGCCGTACAAAGACCTTTTTCATAATCCAATATCGAAACTTTACTTGGTAAGACAATTATATATTAAATTATTGCATATATTAATAATCAATTTTAGTAGTAATTAATTGACCTAATTTATTGGATATTAGATGTCTTGTCAGGATTTTATTTTTAAGGATCAAAGTCTATTTCGCCATAGCATCAGTAAGCTGTAAATATACTTTATACTGCATATTTTAGCGTGTTTCTTAATTTTCTCAGAACTCTATCTATGCAATTTAATATTTATTGTTAATTATAAGTTAGAAAATGGAGGCGAAAGTGGTCTTGCGAAACTCTTAAAGAACAAAACGAAGATGTAAAAATATGGCATGCCGTAATTTTTCTCTGTAAATTTTATCACTCATCCTTAGTCTGTGATAGCTAAATATTTGCGCACATTCGATAGATTATATGCTAGTAAATGGCTTGCTTTGGTTTAGTATAACATATAGTGACCACCTAAATGACCATGTTACAGTTCTATAGGCTCGAAAATAAGGTTTCGGCCACACTTCACACACAAATCCAAAAACACTAAATCCAAATAACAATGTGTAAGTATATATCCATTACAAATATCTGTCCACTCTACTTTTGTATTCGATTAAGCAGCCGAGGCTTATATTTCGTTGAAACTTACTAATGATTTATATGACTTAACGGAGCAGCAGATATACAGGGACATACATAGCCACGTCCTAGTATTTACAGTGTATCAGTATATAATATGAGCCAAGCATCATTTATACATATTTTGTTTATGCATATACGACTATTTTCGGATTTTATGGTCTCATCTTTAAACTTTCGTAGGCTCAAATCTAGAAGGTATGGCACGAAACCAATGTGTAATTCGCACTACAAAAAGCTACATTTTTTCTATAAAAAGGGCGCAATGTCATCTATGTAGCTACATTGATTTCAGAGCTAATGGCCGTTTTCGTGTACTTCAGAACTAAAGGAATTTGAAAACAACGTTGGATTTCGTTCTTGGACAGGCTAGCCTTATGTGAAAGCTTCTCGTTCGCTCCACAAAATGAAGTTAATTTAGCTACAATATCAGCAAGGGTTTTCACGGTACTGCGGAAAATTGGATTTTTTGCATTCAAAAATTCTTTGCGACTTTACAAGAGAAATGAGTTGAAATCTGTAAGAATGGCACAAACAGATATGTCTAATATTTTCAGTTAAGCTGTGACACAAGACTGGTGAACACTGCAAAAAATACACAAACTGACATCTTTAAATGTCACCACATAAAAAGCGATATTTTTTCGTTAACACTAAGAATTTAATAACAAATTATTCATTTTATTAGGATTAAATTAGGTTCAGTAATTCTCCTTGTCTCACGTTTGTTTTAGCTGTAGCAACTTTCATTTTATGGCACGCCATATTTGGGCTCTATGGCCATGCGGTTCGTTTGTGGAAGATATGTACAATTTATGTTGTTTGATATTCATATACAGTTTTGCGCCATTGGACACGAACATATGATTGGATAGTACGTAAAGATATTTGTACATTTGTGATTGCTGAGGAAACCAAGAGAGGTTTACGTTATAATATAATAAAAAGAACAGCTTAGATTGGCGGGTTCGGTTTGGGGGCGACCCCAGACTTAGGCTTCAGTGTGTATGTTCCTTATAAGAACCATAGCTTAGGCTAAGGCTTAGTATGTCGAGACCGGTATAGCGTGCAATTTATTTAAGTCTTCCATGGTTACTTTGGCCATTGTGTCTAAGCTATAGTATAAACGATTATACGAGGAAGAATTACGAAAACAGGAAAATGTTAGAACTTGGCGTATAGGAAAACTACATTTGTTAACATTAAAGTTTGAACTCTTTTTAATGTAACATTATGGTCTCTACTATCAAATGTCCAATAGTGTATTGGCACAAAGTTCAAACATGGTTGTCTACAATAGACTGAGACTATAGCTTTTGAGTAACAATTTCTTTTTTTTGGTATACTTGTAGGCATTAACACAAGATTTGCTAGCACAACAATGATAGAACTTATATTTTTTTACTTTTCAATGTTCCAGTGTATAATTATTTACACGTTCGATACTATATGATAGAAAGATTGGATATGATTGCCTACAATTGTATTACTAACACTATAATTTTTGCATCACAAGATATATTTTATTCTGCGGGGGCTAACGCAATACCTTTGCCAACACTGATTGTAAAAATATATTTCGCGTGTTGGTTTGGGGACACCGAATTAATTCCGTTACGGGCATCTGATTTAGAACGAATAGGTTGCATATAGAGTACTAATTTACAGATCCAGTTTCACCCAAGTTAATTCGCTGCGAAAATGCCGCAAACACTCCGCTGGATAAATTCGTAGTGTTGCATGCTCTTGAAGAAATGCTGATATTAAAAATGAATTGCGTTTAGCTGATATGCTACATACTTTTCAATTTTCTTCGAGACAAAACATAATATATATCTTTCCGAAATGATAGTTTTTAAGTAAAATCAAATTGTGTTTGAAATTCCAATTAGACAATGGCTGTGGGTATTGGAGTCGTATTGTCTAAGCTGCATTTTATTAATAAACAGTTTTCTATATAAAAGTGCTTCGATCAATTTCGCAGAAAATTGAAATACGTTGCCATCCTTGTGGGCTCATCTTGTAAAATAACTTTGGCACAAAATTTAGATAACTCTTTGTTATGTTATAGTTTGATCAAAAAAGGAGCCAAACTCACCGGCGCGTTTTTTATATTTTCAACATTATAAGGTATCGTGTAATTTCACGTGCTTTCCTGTTGGCTAAGAGGCACAAACACTATTCCAACCTGTTAGTATGATAAAGTTAGAGTGATAAACAAATACCTTCTGTTTTGTGCTATGTTAGCACCTTGCAGCAAGTATCAACAAAACGAAGAATTTTGGTAAAACATACTCTTTTATAATGAAATCCATCGAAGTTATATACAATTTTGTCATTTTAATTATGGTGATAAACCCTAAAAGTTGAATTATATGTCATTATAGGAGCTGAAGAAATGCACGGGGGCAGGCAATGATGATATTTTTGCAAGATGCATCTGTAATCAGGATTGCGAACATTTTTCTGCAGAATTTTCCTCACCTGTATTTTGGCCTCAGACGAATTTTTGGCGTCACTTGATAAAATGCTAACTAGTAAAAGCGAAAACAATGAAGGGATGCGTGGCATACTAAACAACCTGCGGGAAAGGAATGTCATACAGGTAATCATTTTTTTTTGAAAGAACATTTTAAAATCAGGCTATTTGAAAGTATACAATTTTTTTTCAACAGAGCAGCCTTATTCAGTTTTTGGACAAAGAAATCGCAAATACGGGACCTAACGTTGTTTACTAAAACAGCAATAGTCATTGTGTGGGCTGGTGTTTGCTAAACCAACATTGCGGCATTATTGAGTTGTAAAATTGCGTTAAAAATGTGATTCATGGATTCGTTGGCAACATTAATTAATCATAAAATCACTTGATTCATTAAAGTACCTTATATTTTTACCTTGGTTGGCGTATGTCTAGTAAAACTTTTTAAAGAGCAGGATTACTAGTTAGAGAAATTCGGTTTTAAGTGCGATAGGTTTGTCAAGGTTACGCTAAATTGATATGCGTCAAAAATACTTTTTAAAGAAGCAGGATTACTAGTTCCAGAAATTCGGTTTTAAAATGCCATAGGTTTATCAAGGTAACGCTAAATTTATATGCGTTAAAAATCTTGTTTTGCTATACGTTACTGCATATAACTAGTAGCCAATCTTCAACGAGTCCTGTGACATGAAGTTATTACCTACAAACTGCCGGCCAAGTTCTTTTTTAAAATGGACCTAGCGTA
>JASANE010011717.1:0-23714 GCA_030248225.1 Trileptium ribeirensis
AGTTTTCCTGCTACTATAATCAAACAATCAAGTTCAATTATCAGTGTTCAGTCTGGTGATCAATGCTTCTGCTGGCACGTCGTTGCTGACGGTCTTGTCGTTGAGTCGTTGGCCTTGAGCGTTGACGCTTTGCGATGCTTAAGCTAGGTGCCGAATGGCACAACCCTTATAAAGCGCTTACAAATCCAGAAGGCACCGCGTGGTGCAAACCAAACCAATGCAGTTCTTAAAGTGACTGTGCGAGTGGATAGACCTCTAGACTTTTAAGATTGAAACAAAAACTGACCCCTTCTCTATTCCTGCATCCGTATTTATACACCAGAGGGTACTCAACTGATTTGAATATTCAAATCAGTGATAAGAAACCGGTTTTACTTTGGTTCCGTCAAAATCCAATTCAAGTTCAGTTCCAGTCACAAAATCCAGTTCAGTGCTGCCGCTGCCGCGCACTACATCACCCCCTTCGTTGGAGGCGGAGCCGTTAGACGTCGAATCGGACACCATAGGATCGGTGCCGTACCGAATGCGTCGATGGCAGCTTACCAAAGGATGCGATTGCGAGACGCATAGCATGCTGAACACCTCGATGTCGTGACTGGTGGTTGACGTCGAACGGGAAGAGGTCGCTGAGCGGAATGAACGCGACTTTGTCTGTTTTGAAAAACTGGACGGCGATTGAATTTGCCGGTTGCGAACATCCTTTAAGCGCTGATTTGTTGGATCGATGACAGTTGCAGGCCATTTCGGATAACCGGGGAACTTCGCCATGACGATCGATCCTTCGCTAAAACGTCGGTTGTTTGTTGCGGAATTATCACAAACTGAAGCGTCTGAGCGTTTTAGAATGCCAGGACGTTGTTCGCCTTGTTGCGAATGGCGGAGCTGGGTGAATAACGACTTCTCCAGGAACGCAGGTTTGCAACGATCTACGGATATTGTCTTCGATTCACCATCGGCGCTGACTGTGATCGTCTTGTCACTGCGAGAGACGACTTTGAATGGACCGAGGTAGCGCCGTTGCAATGGAAGCCGTGTTTCGTCGCGAATCCAAACGAAATCGACCGATTGGAGATCTTTCGGTACGTAAGATGTTGCGTTAGAATGAGTGCGTATCGGCGGATTGAGTGTTCTCGTAAACCGGAAGAAATCTTTCATGAACTGAGGATCATTGTCACTTGTTTCGGGTTGAGTCGGTATGAAGAACGGATGCGGTAGCTCCACTGACGCACCACATACCATCTGAGCAGGACTGAAACCATCCTTGTTGACGGCAGATCGAATTCCGAGCATCACCAACGGTAGAGCGTGATACCAGGATTTATCCGTTGCATGCGTGGTGAGGGCGTCTTTGAGAATACGATGGAATCGCTCGACCGCTCCATTGCACGCAGGATGATATGCCGTTGTTCGAGAGCGCTTGATCCCGAGCTGCTCCATCAAATGGCTCCAAACCGCAGATTCGAATTGGGCGCCTCGATCGGAGATCAGGATCCGAGGGACACCAAAACGGGAAACCCATCCATGAAGGAATGCAGTTGCCACTGACTCAGTTGAGATATCCGATACTGGAATTGCTTCGGACCAACGAGTGAATCGATCGATGATCGTGACGAGATATCGGTAGCCGTTGGAATACGGAAGTGGACCGACGATGTTGATGTGAACGGTATGAAAACGAGCTGATGTCGGTATTTGACCAATGATTGACTTTGTGTGACGAATGACGTTGGACGATTGACATTGTTCGCAATGTCTGACCCACTTCGCCACGTCACGATTAATGCTTGGCCAGATGAATCGTTCGGTCATCATACGTTGAGATGCCTTGATCTCAGGATGTGACAAACCATGGACTAGTTTGAACAGTTTATGTCGCATGGATTCGGGAATGTACGGTCGTAAGTGTTCTCGACTGGCATCGCAAACAATTGTTGATTGGCCACACGGAAGTTTGTGAAGCGAGAGCGTTGTTTCGGCGAAGAACTTGTTGAGGCCCGTATCGTTTGCTTGAGCTGTAGCCAAATCGTGATCGAAATCAATCGCAACCGTTGAGACCATTCGTTGTTGCGGCCATAATTGCGAAGTTGATGATGTTGATTCATTTCGGGAAAGTGCATCCGCGACGACGTTGTCTTGACCAGAAATGTGCAGAATTCGACAGTTGAATTCAGCGATGTATGACAACCATCGACTCTGTTGCGGTGTAGGCGTTTTCATATCAAGAGCATGAAGCAATGGTTTGTGATCGGTACGGACAACGAATTTTACACCGTGAAGCCATGAAAAGTGTTTGAGCGCGAGGTAAACTGCTAAAAGTTCGCGATCGAATGCTGACTTACGTGATTCGACATCTGTGAACTTGCGCGAGAAGAATGCCAGCGGTTGTCTGACACTGTCCTTGACTTGATTGAGCACGGCACCAGCGGCTTGCATTGATGCATCTGTTGTCAGCTCGAGAGACGCTGATTGGTCAGGAAAGGCTAGCGTGACACATGATTTCAGCGCCTCTTTCAAATCGTTGAACGACTGCTTAGCGTTGTCGTCCCATTTGAGACTGGCGTTGGAATTCTGCTTAGCATTGCGTGTGAGCGATGTTAACGGTGCTGCGATATCGGAAAAGTTGCGAACGAACCTGTGATAGAAACCAACTATACCGAGGAATCGTCTGAGTTCTTTAAACGTTGACGGTAATTGGAGTGAATCGATTGCGTCGACCTTGGACGGTAGCGGTTTGAGACCACATTTCGAAACTTGGACTCCAACGACATTGACAGACTGTTTGAAAAGTTCGCATTTCGAAGGTTTTAAATGGAGATTAAATTCGTGAAATCGATCAAGAACTGTTTGTAAATGTTTATAATGTTCCTTTTCATCATGGCTCGCTACAATAACGTCGTCAATATACGCCTTTGCGAATGGTAAACCCTGCAAAGCAATGTCCATTAAACGTTGAAATGTCTGTGAAGCATTTCGTAGACCAAACGGCATGCGGCGGAAGATGAATAATCCGAAAGGGGTTGTGACGGCTGTTTTCAATTCATCTTCCTTCGCTACTGGGATTTGATGGAACGCGGCGACCAGATCTAGCTTCGAGAAGACGGCGCAACCATTGAACTCGTTTGTAAGATCCGCGATGTTCGGCATCGGATACCGGTCAGGAATCGTGTGCTTGTTGAGTTGCCGGTAGTCACCACATGGCCTCCAAGGATTGACCGGATCTTGTTTCGGCGCCATGTGTAGCGGTGTTGCCCATGGTGATTCGCCACGGTAAACGATGCCTTCCGCTTCGAGCCTATCGAACGTCTGTTTGGCGATGCGAAGTTTATCACCGAATAACCTTCGAGGTCGTTCGAAGGTTGGAGGTCCTGTTGTGAGAATGTGATGCCGTACCGGATGCGATACTCGATTACTCGGATCAATCGGTTCGAATACTGACGCGCAACGTTGCATCAGCGATTGTACGTGCGTTGTTGTAGCGTTGCACACGATCGTCTTTGCATTAACTGATTTATTTCAGTCATTAACTTCGACAGGAATTAAACGATTGTTCAGGCAGTCGATTGCCAGAGCATGCGTATTAAGAAAATCGTAACCAAGAATTGGCATTGAAACGTCGGCAACGTAAAATGTCCACCTAAATATTGATTGAATGTTCGGCAGTGTAAATAAAATCGTACGAGTGCCGTTGACTTTGAGCGGAGTGCCGTTGGCAGTAACGAAATTTGTAGTAGTTGAATTGACTGTTCCGTTGTCGAAACTGATGGGCAGAAACTGCTGACGCTACCACTATCGACCAAAAAACGTCCGATACCGGGTGCGGCTACGAGGATTGTCCTTACTCCGTCCAATGCCGCACTTGGTGCGGAGAATTGCCGTTTCCCAAGTCGCGGCCCTTTGAATTAGAATCGCTTTGAGTTGACTGCCATGTACACGGGTGTCGACAATTGCGCGCCTTCAGGCCGAACTTGCGATGGTAGTAACAAAATCGTTCATCTGATCGATTGTTGTCGCGTGACCTTGATCGGCTGTTGCTGCGGCGCCTGAATCGGTCGTTGAATTGACTGTTCGAACGATGAGGATTGAGTGTGAGCGTTGCCACCAAACTTTTAAGTTCTGCCATGTCTCGTTTGAGTTTCGCCAAATCTGATGAATGATCAGTTGACTCGACGTTGACTTGTCGCACGCGAGACACCGTGGGCATTTGTTCGACCATCTTGTCTGCGATCTCGGCTTGTTTCTCGATTGTGACGTCGTCCAGTGATGCCAAAACGACTCGAATTGATTCGGGCAATATTTCTTTGAAACGAAGGCGAACGAGGTCGGCGCTGTTCGGTGCCAGTCGTTGCAATTGTCTGAGTGCTGTAGACGGCTTGCGATCACCGAGTTGCTGTGTTTCGAGTAGCTTTCGTAGCTTACGATCCTCGCTTTCGCCAAGGTGCGTGACAAACCGTGCGTTTAATTGAATCGTAATCGTCGGTTGCCTTGGCCCCACTACCAGTGATGACATGCATTGCAAGCGAACGAAGGAGGCTGCTCTTCTTGACATCTGGCGAGGTATGGTCCATCAATTGCTCGATCAGGTCGAACCATCCGCGAGCGTCGCTTTCGGAGAAATCCGGCAGCTTAATTGTCTTCCAACCTTGATCGGGCAGCGCAGTTGCAGTTGTTGCGTGGTTGTCGATTGAGTGAATTTGCGCAAACGCTAGTTTTACTGTTTTAATGTTCTCTTGCTCGAGGGCTTCGATCATCAGACGTCGTGTCGCTGGCATTGAGAAATCATCATCCTCTTCGTTGATCACTTGCAAGAGCCGTTCGAGTTCTTGTTTCGGCAGGTTGTTGAAGTTGACTGGACCCGAGTTTCGTTCCACATCGCCGGCGACCAATAGAAGAGACCTGAGGGTAGTCGCTTGCCTGCTGGAAATTTGTTGCCCGAGATGATGTCGATTGATACCGGGCAGACGAACCAGGTTGACATCGTCATAGGCTGTGCCTATTCCGTCACGCCCTTCTTCGTCTCCACCATACAGCTTGCAAGCTGATGGGCTTTGACTCCAGGCTTCCCTTGGCACCATTATGTACCTCCTGGACCGGTTGAGACGTACCGTGAACCACTGACCTAGGTACCAAAACGCACAGAACCCTAATCGATTGTTTGCGAGGGTCAGCAGGATGCCATCCGAGTGGACATACCTTACTCGACAGCTTGTTTGCAGACCCAGGTAGAACGATTGAACACCGGGAATAGTCGTCGTTGTTAACGAAGACGACCCGTGAATGATGACGCTTGCCAGCACCAGCAGACCGATAATTGCTCGGTGCCGTTGACGTATACCCATTGGCGATTGATCACGTTGACGATTGATCACGTTGACGAAAGATCACGTAGGGTTCACCAATGTAGCGAGTTTTCCTGCTACTATAATCAAACAATCAAAGTTCAATTATCAGTGTTCAGTCTGGTGATCAATGCTTCTGTTGGCACATCGTTGCTGACGGTCTTGTCGTTGAGTCGTTGGCCTTGAGCGTTGACGCTTTGCGATGCTTAAGCTAGGTGCCGAATGGCACAACCCTTATAAAGCGCTTACAAAACCACAAGGCACCGCGTGGTGCAAACCAAACCAATGCAGTTCTTAAAGTGACTGTGCGAGTGGATAGACCTCTAGACTTTTAAGATTGAAACAAAAACTGACTCCCTTCTCTATTCCTGCATCCGTATTTATACACCAGAGGGTACTCAACTGATTTGAATATTCAAATCAATGATAAGAAACCGGTTTTATTTTGGTTAAGTCAAAATCCAATTCAAGTTCAGTTCCAGTCACAAAATCCAGTTCAGTGCTGCCGCTGCCGCGCACTACAATATATCAATTTAAAAGTATTTGCAGTAAAGCTGGCTCTGAACATTTTCAAAATTTTGACACTTCGCGACAAATGGTGCGAAACGTATCAAGCACCCTTTACTTAACACTATTCTTCCGGTCATGCTGATTCAAAGGTACCAAAATTATTGCTGTAAACCAACCTATCTCGTAATTCCGCAAATATAATTTAAAAAAAGTAAAATTACGAAGTGCTTTATGATATTACCAACATTAGGGAATACTCTTCCCTAATGCACTCTTGATATCACTAACATAAAGCCACGGAAAATTTGCGATATTGGACTGAAAGCAGCAACTTCATACGACATTTCACTACGCTGCTAGGATCAATAATTGCTTTGTGTTGGCGTTTTAGGTTTGCCAAATAATTATTTTATTTTAACTACCGATCAATTATGTTCTCATGTAAATTTATGTTTATTTAATTCGTGTAGCAAACCTGCGAAGCCTAAAAAAACTATAACATTTTTAACTTTTAACGGTCGAGAAATGTAGCATAGTGAAACAATCCTTTCCAGTAGTGTAACATCCCGTATCCTAAAAAGCCACTATTTTAAAACATATTTCATATCGAAGTCCCAGTTTAAGCCTAAGAAGCCAAAGCCGATGATCTGTCCTCGCCCTAAGCGCCCACACTAAGCTTTTGTTTTTCGAACGATACAACGTCCCTTCCCTAAACGTGAATGGGCCAAATTTCTTATAGCGTGTTCACATAGCGTCCGATAGATTATGATACGAACAGTTCTGATCCGATCGGATTTCCACATGTATTGTTGCATACAAAGTGTTCAAATTGCGTGCTATCACATCTGATATAACATGCGCAACCTTATGGATTCTAATCGAATGATGTAGTATATACCATACTTGCTAAGCCAAAAAACTGCAGCATTCCTAAGTTTTAACGATCGAATAAATATAGCCTAGTTAAACAGGTTTTCTTTCCGATAGAGTAAAATCCCGTATTCTAAAAAGTTAATATATTACAACATATTTCATACTGAAGTTCATACAAGATTTCTAGGTCTTTGAATAGAAAGTTAAAGATAAAGATTCTATAACAAGTCCGCCCAAAATGGCTTATACGGGTAGAAGTATAATGTATGCTATGCCGTTCTCGACATGCTAAGCCAAAGACTTTACCTTAGGCTTAGTTTCGTACATTGTATAAGGCTTACATTAAACCTAAGCCAAAGTCGGTGATCTGCCCCCTCCCCCCGAAGCGCCCACACTAATACGGCGTTCACGTTATAATGTCCCCGCTGTTTGGATCTATTGTCCCCTGTAGTCCAGACCCTACCGCATAGATAGTTAGGATGACACCCATACTGTAAGATCAATTGTCGAGGATGTACGACACTATAAGCCATTTAATATTTATATGAGACACATTTTGCCTGTAGCTATGACATATTGTGATCACGTCATATAAGTTCGTAACGCTGACGTTTGATACCCAAAGAAAAGATATGATGAGGATGCTGTTCATAATATAGATAGTAAAACAATACCTTTTATTCATGTTAACTGCACAGAGCCACGAAAATAGGTAAAATTACTTCCACCGCAAGAATATTAAACTTCAAAATAGAATTGTCAATAAAGTACGAATAAATGTCAACGAATAATATGGATATTAATTCAAAAACATAGCGACAATGTGGAGCTTACACTACCCCCTCGTAAGACGAGCAGCGTTATCAGAAATGTTAAAGTATTAATTCCGAAGTACATTGAATAGTACCCTTTTGACATTTTGAGGTTTAATGCGATCAGTATTTAAACCTGAATTTTATCATATATTTTTTTGCCAAAGCGGCAGCTATGTGAAACTGTATTTTTAGTACGGAAATTATGAACAAATTCTTAAATTCCGCTCTCTGGATCGAACGCATACTTGTTTGTAAGAAAAAAATTTGACTGGAACTGAATTTATTCTACGTTTACAACTATATAGAGGTGTATTATGAATATCAATAACTTTTGCTGGCCATGGCTGCATTCTGCGAAGTTTGGCAAAAACGACAGTTCCTGGTGAACCGTTTTGGATTCAAATATAGGATAGGGTCATTTTTAATAATTCCGGGTGATTTTTTAACAGTTAAATCGGCTTTAACAGTTAAATTGTTATATGACTGTTAGTTGTCAACTAAGTCAAAGTTATGCCTGTGAGTTTATCGGCCTTCTCCGCAGCACGTTTCTTACCAAAACGTAACCGACATCTCCAATGGTGGCCAGGGGGTAAGGGGTGAAAGTTGAGAGCGAGTTCGAGAATTGCCCAAGAAGAAGTGAAATCAAGAATTCGGGGTATGAGCCACCAAGGGATGCACCGGTCTACCAGCGGTCGGAGATACCCTTTATCACTGGATGAAAGTTGCGCGAGTTCCCAGCGGTAGACATGTCATTGTCCCGGGCAGGGATATCAAGTTTAGGTCCATGTCTGGTGCCTGATGGTGAACTAAACTGACTAGGCCGTGTGAACGCATATACTCCAAAGTAAATTACAGTTAAACCAATTATGCTGTTTTAGACCATTGGTTGCATTAAAAAGTAAATTGCTATGGGATAAAAATTGAGAATTTGGTTACAGACGACATTTGTGTACTCGAATCCCTTGTAGATGAAAAATCTTTAAAATTAAACTAAGGCTAAATTGAATTTTGAGTTAGCGACTTTACATATCCGTGCTAATACTAAGTGTACCTTGGTGAGTCCGGATGACAGGCCATGGTATATTGTTAAAAGTTTGAAAAGAATAAGTTTGAAACTAAGTGAAACTTTGGTAAAAGTTTCAATTGTGAAAACAAATACATTTAACCTGACAATATTGCAAATTAAAACGATAGTTTGTTTAGATACTTCTTGAATAATTTGGTATGGTGGTACCGTGTCCGTTTAGACTAGTACCCCCCTAAGCTTAAAATCCTCCAGAACGTGTTCGAGAACTGGTTCTGGGTGTAGTATGCAAAAGTTTTAGGCAAAATGTCACTACGGCGAAGAGTCCGCATAACAGTCCCGTAGTGTCTAGTAAAAAGACTTTGAATGAGTTTTGGCATAACTTTTAAGAAAATAAAAATGAAAAATTGGGATCGGAAAATTTGTACTAATAAATTTTATCATGGGTGGTGGAATCAGAGTGGGAGTGAACTATACTAGTTCTGAAAGCATCCAAGCTCTAGCTCAGCTCGACAAGCGGCCAGAGTTGAGATACAGACTGGAGCTAGAAAGGACTTTCCATAAGTTTGTTAACTTGTGAGTACACAATAGAATTTTCCATTTCCTAGGACAGCTATTTCCTATAGAGAATAAAAATTGGTGCTTTACCTTTGGAGATCGTAATATTAATGTAGCAGGATTGCACCAGAACGATAAAGCTATAACTATTTACAAATCGTCTGAAAATAAAGGAAGAACAACACCATTCGAAGTATTGAGGTTGACGGTCAGTTGAAACAGAAGCTTTTGCTAACAATTTAACCCATATTACCGAGAAGGTGCCAAATGAGCAGGTACTGAGAAAATAGTGTGGCCTTGCCACCTTGAGTATTTTACCAAAAGTAGTGCACGCGTTGGTGACCTGCACCATCTACCGGTTGTAGATAGTATCCAGTAAACTACCAGTAAAATAAATAAAACAAAACCATCAGCTCCGGCAGGTCAGATAACACGCACCGTCGTGTATTGAAAATTTATTACCTGACATTAGCTGGAAATTTATAAAGATTATGTGGTAACACTGTTAGCATATAACAAAAGTTGATATAGCAAAAACTTAACAAGAACCGCTGGCATTATGCACCAGGTATAACAAAGATAGCATATTTCCCACATAGTGAGATCTTAGCGATAACCAAAAGTTTCGCACTGCGTAACTAATTTTACTTATAACAATTTTTATAATTTTTGGATTTTTAAGTAGTTTGGGACAATAGCGTGCGATCATGCATTAAAGGATACATGTACCTTAAATCGTACTACCTGAAGTATTCGTGTGGTTCGTGAACCTGAAAACTGAAGAATTTTATGTGTTAGTGTTAGGGACAAGTGACACAGGATTTTTCCTAAATAGAACGTGGGTGTTGGCCCATAACTGCCAAGCCCCCCAAGCGTAAAATTTCCCCGGCCTGTGCATTGGACAACCCCTAGGCGAGGCTTGCGCTAAGACATAGTTCCGACAACTATGTCCCACCCTAAGGAATGTTTGCAATGTCACAGCCTTCGACGATAGAGCAGCCCATGGTGTGGCAGCCTGGGATCCAACGGGTGGTAAAAGGGTGCCGGAAAGGGAGAAAGACCAATCCCACCCAGAGGTTCCCGTTTAAGGAATGGGCTGCCCTTTTTCTGGTCTGCCTTATAACCCGGCTAGGACTTACTCTGCCTAGCACACCCGCCTCCTCGGCAGGGTCCAGAAATGCAGGTAACCTCCTGCAAAGTCACTGTGATTGAACCTAAATTTACTTATGTGCGTGGATGTATGTAAATATGTGCATGGATGTCGCTCGGTAATTTTGTGTCCTAATGCCACCAAAATTCACGAACGGAAACTGTATAAGTATGACACCAGGGGTTCGTATATGGATCTCGAAATTACTATAGTCTGTCACTAACTACCGTATAAGAGCGCTCCAAAACAGCAAGGAAGAAGGAAAAAAAACTATCCATACTGGCAAGTAACGGAATGTATGTATACATAGATAACAAGAAATTAGTAACGAAGGACAGAGGAAAAACATAATAATCCAACAAGAAAAACCAAAACTATTAATGTACAACGCAACAACTCTCCAATGAGTACTCGTCTTCCACGTCGTTCAATAATAATCAAATGGTCCGGTAGCTAGCGTCACACCAGAGTAATTACAATAGCTAGCTAATTTTATTTAATAATAATAATACATGTATTAGTAATAATATTTTTCAAATTTTGAGAGAATTTTGGAGAGTTTTGAGTTAGAACTAGGGGTTATATAGAGGTATCCCATAGGGGTTGGGTATATTTCTGGAGGGGAGTGAATGGATGGAACTCCATTGTATAGTTTTAAGGGTTAAGAAATCGTATGTAGTTAGGAAAAAGTTAAATATTGATGTATTTTTTTTAGGGGAAAAACAGTGAAAATTAGAGGATTTTTAACTGAATGAAAATGGGATAGTAGTGAGATTAAAGTGTTTCCTGAGTGAGGGAGAATATCACCCAATCGGGGCTGAGAGGCAATTCACCCCACCGGAAGGCAATAGTTATAAATCAAGGAAAAAATGTGTTATTTAAATAAAAGTAAGGAAATTTGTAAATTCCTAGATTTAAAGTCAGTTTTAAACGGTAATATGTGGGTAAGGGATAAGAAATGAGAAGTGTAATACAAAGTTTAAATAGTTTTCTCAACGTCGGGGATAGATATAGGAGTTACTCCTGTGGGAAGATGGATATCCCCCAGGGGAGGGTAATGAAATCGGTGTGATTTTAGAAATTAGGTCAAAACCTATGGAATATTGTCCACGAGGGAGGAAAATACAAGGTTGGACCTGCCCAAAAGTTGACAATGCCAAAATAAGCCTTATTACATACGCCCGTCACAACAATGTCAAATATTGCATTTTAAATATCAGTTCTGGACATGTGTCAATGGTCAGGTTGCTTTTGCTTGTTTCTGGCGATGTAGAGCCTAATCCAGGCTCTAAGATTACACAGTTAACGACGGTTGATACTGAACCAACCGTAGATCCTGAGCTTCCTTCTATCCGAACATATTCGGGGCAAAGTTTTACGGATCGCAAAAGCTATTTCCAAGCTCACGTCGCGCAGGTTATCTTCTCAAAATCAAGCTCAAGCCGTGCTTTCGAAACTTAAAGAAAACAAAAAAATCGCTGCTGCAACGCATACTATATATGCCTACCGGTTTATGTCTAATCTCAAGTTGTTGCACGCCGATTTTGCCGATGGCGGCGAATACGGGGCCGGACTACGTTTACTGCAAACCTTACATGTCTCCAATGCCGCAAATGTCACGGTGGTAGTAACCAGATGGTATGGGGGGATTCATTTAGGATCCACACGCTGCAGGCACATTAACGCTGCTGCAACCCACGTCCGTCAGGCATGCGGCATGATTTGCAGTAAAAACACTCTTTTGGCCTCGCGACGTATTGTTCAACCGCAGTAACAAAATGCAATTTTAGAATCGCATTGCAAAATTCGAAATCAAGTATATACTGCAAAATAGCATTAAAATTAAAACTGGCCAGGCTAAAGATAGTAAGCCTGCCTAACTTCAGACGTCACAAAATAATAACAATGAACAGCGGCACCTGGCTATTTCGTTTACGCCTTTACATAAAACCAGTGAAATAAATTATAACAGTAAACGGGGTGTTATTCCGTCAGTTCAGCCGAATTTCTGATACATTTAACACAATTCCAAATTCAAACCAAATCTGTTCCAAACAAAAAACAGCTAGTTCAAGGAACCGAAAGTTTTCAACAGCGATTCGCTCAATTAGCTCACTATGCGCAGTAATTTTCTTTATCATGTCACTAGGTTTCCTTTTTATGAAGCAGAAGCGGTTTCAAACAATGAAACCATTTGCCCAGCTCTATACCCGAAATGCATGCTTCAAACGATTTGTCCCAAGAAACCCACAAATTCCGCTCTCAGTCAGCAACATCTCACAAATTTACGATTACATCTCATTACATCCGGAATTGAACCAAATCCCGGCACACCAGTACAACCGCCGGATTTGGACAGTTTGGACAGAGAAGTACTCGCTAAAGCTTTACAAATGTTGAATGATGACAATTTAGGTTTTGTCATGCCTGGAACAGATCGCTTGATTATTGAAGCATTCAACCAACATCCAGCTGTTGTACTTAGAATGACATTACAACTATCGCAAACCACGGCTGCAACACAAGCTGCAGTTGTTCATCTACCTACTCACAATTTGCACGAAATTCCAGTTCTATGAAAAAGATACAAAAGTTTGGTTTAACCAAATTGATCCACTTTTGGAGAGCAAACACGAAAACATTAAGCGTAACTGTTTGTTAACCGCTTTACCCACAAACATTCTAAGCGATTGTGGAATTAAAACAACAGACGGTTACAAATTCATAAAACACTGTATCTTAAAATTTTACGATATAAGCCAAAAAATTACTAAAAAATCTCTTGGCGGAACAGGAACCAGGGGATCGCAAACCTTCAGTTATGCGCCTGGCACCAAATAATGCAGAACTTGTTAGACGGCGTTTTTTGGATATTCTGCCAGAAAAGATTCGAATTGCATTAGCTGTGTTGAAGATGCGGAAATAGAAAAGCTAATCTAGCCGACAGAATTATTGAACAAGTTTTACGTTCAAACCTTGTTGCCACATTAAATGAATCAGAGTCCAAAAATGACAAATATGATGAAAAGATAAACCAACATAGCAATACTGTCGCTCAGCTGACGCAATGTGTCAATACTTTACAAGTTTCTGCAAACCAAGATAGAAATCGTAATCGTCAAAATTTCAGTCAGCACGGTCGATCAAAATCTGGACGAAATAATCCGAGATCACGGTCACTCTCGCGCAACCGAAAACATAGCCCTAATGGAACTTGGTGTTGGTTTCATTTTCAACACGGTGAAAATGCTCACCGTCGCGCTGAACCTTGTTCATGGCATAAAACTTTCAAAAAAAGTTGGTAAAAGGCAATGCTCCGCCGGATTCGCGCACGCGACGGAGTAAAAACAATTCAATTAGCCGCGGGACCTATAGGAAATTTTTTAGTTGATAGCGGAGCAAGCAAATGTTTTTTGCCCCTTCGTTTTGCTGACAATTTTAATATATAATAACAATATTAACAATAATAATAAAAGTAACAAGCAAACCCCACTCAATTTTTTGCCGCTAACTGCACTCCTGTTAAAACATACAGCACTAAGCTCTTAACATTTATGCGCGAGTAAACTTAATCTTACCCCGCCAACCATCGTATTTTGTATCATTGGATAAAATTTGTTACGGAACGCTTTTTTGTCAATTAAAATTCGGCGTAAAACAGTTCGCAAACATAGCGCTCGCGATTGAAATCTAACCATTTTGTGTTGGCGAAAGTTGGAGTAAAATTACCCAAATTTTTGAGAACAAAAATTTTTCGATTTGATTGCGACGTCACTTTTGCATTAAATTTGTTCGCGAACATTGTATAATCCAAATTTAAATGATAATGTATCAGGGAACAGTATTTCTGCAAAATGAAATCGCCAAAATTCTGTTCGAACACAAGGTCTAATTTGTGGCACTTGAATTTGATTTTGCCAATTTCGGTTAGCGAAAACCGAATGAAATTAAGCCTGTTTTCCGTAACAAGGGTTTCCTTTTAGATATCAGTAATGACACAATATGATGGTTGGCAGGGTTACCTTAAGTTTACTCACGCATTAGTCTTAATAACTCGCCTCACCAATTTACTTGTAATTTTATTTTCGCTGACGTAACACAACCAATCTTAGGATATGATTTCCTAAGTCGTCACGACTTAATGCTGGATTGCCAAGCACACCAGCTAATCAAGAAAATATCAACAATATTCATAAACGGTAAAGTTGAGCCGCTTGCACATTGTTCAAAGTCTCCTGTAACCATAAATGTAATAACGCAAGACGGTGCGACTTCCTCCACAATTCAACAACTTTTGAAACATTACACTAAACTATTCAGACATCTTACAGGAAGCGACAAGGTTGTGCAATCCTTTTGTGAAAGGGGAGACCCCAGTCTAGGCCTGGACATTGATCATTATATTAACTAGGGAACATTGCTTCCACCCCGAAGAATTGAGTCCGAAAATTTCCATTTAAAAATATAAGAGATGTAACAGGCCCGTTCCGGTCCGTTACGTTATTCTCACAAGATTCCGGCCTTAAGACTGCTTCAAGGTATCTTAAATTGATCCAAGATATGGTTCAGGGGAACAAATTATCGTAAATCGAATGGTGCCATGGTCATTGTCAATTGTATTGCTTACCATTGCTTGTTATTATGTCAATTGATGCACTTAATATATACATGTTTTGTTCTTGCCTTTGTATATCGTAATTTGTAATGGTACGTCATTTTGGGACGGGCCCGCAGGCGCCCACAGAAAGCTTGACCCGGCTAAAAGTTTAGAATTCATACCTACGACAATGAGGCAAATAATAGAGAACCTGAACGGAACTCGACTATTAGCCCCTATTTTTCCACGCTGAAATTCAAAATTTTGACCGTCCGGGAATAGGAGGCCTTTGACAATTTAAGGGATTGGGAAGTGATTGAAATCAAGGCTCTCAATTTTACCTGGTTCCAAGTAAACCATAGCTTAATGGTTGCAAAAGTAAGCTGAAACAAGTGGGTTACGGTAGTTTCCGATTATTCGGAAACAACGGACCTCGGGCCTGTTTGTCGGCCCGTAACCGTCCAACGGTTCAGATTCACCGAAAATACCCCGAGTACTTTTCCGTAGAGAATTCTTAGGGCTCTGGAACGAGCCCAAGACATCACAAATTACTGGAGGATCTCCTGAGATATCCTAGGGACAAACAGGTAAACATTCAGTTAACGGCCATTACTTACGCTAGGTTTGGCTGGTGACCAGGGTCCCGAGTGAACCTGATATAGGCCTATACGGAAATATAGTTATGCATATATATATGTGTACTGCTTGATCTTCGTGACTCGCTGTGTCTATTTGTCCGCCCCACCGTGTCAAAACCTTTCTTTTTATAGCATCCTTTGAAGCCCGAATCTGCCCGACCACCATACTAACAACTGGCTTTTCTGGTTACCATTGGGTCAATGATGAAAAGTGCGCGTGTTCCCAATTAGTCTACCCATCTAGGCATCTGGCGAGGCCACTCGGGTCTCGGTCCGACCAGTCACTCCGCCGCTAGATCACTCTTTTCCCTGTTTTATACCGTACCACGGAAATTCAACATAAAATTCCGCTTGTTTTGTACCAACTCCGTATTTGACCCCCGACCCTAAATGTGCTCATGCGACCCCTCATTTTATTCGCCTGCTCCTGGCGAGCATAACGATATCCGGCGGGTCTTTGTCCGACTTCGCGTTAACCCTTTATGACCGATAAGGTGCCCCCCCAATTTGGCATACCGACTGCAAGTGGGTACAGACCGACCGAAAATTTAACCCCAACTCAAAAGTAGGCATAATGCCCCTCATTGCATTCGTCGCGTCGAGACATCTTCAAAGATGCTCGGCGGGTCTCCGTCAGTCGCCCCGTTAACCCGAGACGGCCGAAAATGCGCCCCCACTTTTTGCCGACACTCTCTTTAACGGTCTTTAACAGTCGTGATTTTAGTGCCCCTCTACCCGCTGCCGTTAAGGTAGGGAAAACACCCCTCGTTTGAATCGCCTTTCCAAGGCGAGTTCAACGATGCCCGGCGGGCGTCGCTCCGCCCAACCGTTAGAGCGGGAGAGCCCGCTGAAACCCTGTATGCTAATACATGTCGGAACCCAAAACTGGGTCCCGACCCGCCACTGCGTCTACCCCCCTCATGTTTGGTATCGTTCGGCCCCGTCCTTCGTCCTGGGACCGAATTTCGCCCTAGCTCCTCGAAATTCCCTCGGGAACCCCCTGTCCCGACTCCCTTCCCCTGCCCTTTCTTTTCCGTCTTCTTTTTCTTTTTCTTTCCACTCTCTCTAACCGACTTCTTTTGGTCGGTTGTCGTCGCTGCTGTCGCCGTGACTGTATATGTGTATATATATGTGTGTGTTGCTGTGCTGTTGTGTTGATGTTGTTGTTGTTGTTGTTGTCGTTGTTGTTGTGGTTCTGCGTGTTTCTAGTGTGAACTTGAGCGACCTTTCTGTCGCTCAGGTCGCCTGTGTGTCTCATGTGTAATGTGTGCTCATGAGTAGTGTATGATATGTGTATGTGTGTGTATATATGGATAAAATATGTATATATATATATATATGTATGTAATACGTAGGACAATACAAAAAACAGGACAGACGAGGACGGACATGTAAAATTCTATTAAATTTCTACGTTTTACGGACGGACTGGACACATAGGATTAGGAGAGACGGGGGGGTAGGTTTAGGGCCCTCCCATGGGTCCTGGGAGTTCCTGAATAGGACCCCCGATAGGTTAACAGATACATCGGAATGAGCTGCACCCACGACCGCGAAATCAGCTCATTCCCCTCTTAGGCTCCCCCCCTTCGGGACGTCCGAAGACGTCCTGTCGGGATATTTGAAATTTAGCTAGGAAAGCCATTAGCTTGGAATGATAGGAATGTTTGGCTTTATCTTGTAAGCCAACATATAAACGTGCAATGTTAGCACGTTTATCCATGGATAGGGTGGTAAATTTTACCCCAGATGCCCTCCAAATAAGCTTAATTTGGTGATGGATGAGGCAGCTAACTCGCGAAATAGCAGAAATTTGGCTTTAAATCGGCGAGTTAGCTGGGGAAAAATTTGATGGATGAGAACCAGAACGCGGAAAAGACATATTCTAGCTTATCTTGAATGCTTTGTAGGGGGAAAAGATTTAAAATTTTGAATATTTGACGGGTGATTTAACCGTTTTCGTGGGACATTTGGGGGATAACGACCCAGCTAAGTTAGGTAAGAGATTTAAAAGATCTGAGTAATGAGTTTTCGGCAAGTTTCTGACAAGAATTTGGGACTACAGATGGGGTAAAATCGGAGATTTTGGGAGAAAACTCACAGATGGTCGACCTCCGAGTATTCGGAGGGTTCAAATTTGATGTCGGCGATTTCGATTGAAGCCGACTCTCTCTAACGGGGTCCCAGGGTTTACGATAGCTGTCAAAATCAAAATCTTGGGAATTTTTCGATTGGGCGCCCGGGTTTGAACTCGAAAAAGTGGGCGTCAAAAGATCTCCTCCGATTGGATAGCGACAAAATCGCTATCTCTCAACACAGCTGAAAATTTTGAAGCGACGACTGCCGCGTCGTCTCGACAGATCAGTTTGACTTCGGCAGCGCGGAGTTCGGTCGACTCTACTGACCGGCTCCGACGCTTGAGTTTTAGTATGGTTTGCATCTGTTTTGGCTTTCTCGTGTTTTCTGCTTTATTCGTTTGGAATGGGATTCGACAACGAGAGGACCCGCGTAGATGTCTTTCATCTCGCGGAAGGGGACCAGCTATTGCTGTCCCGGATCAAACATTGTAAGTCAGGAAACGCTGCAAGAGCATGGGGGTTTATTTTCCCCAGACATGAATGTAACAGACCGAAATTTTAGTTCGTGATAACATGATTTGTTCTCCATAGAGTGACCGGTCGTCCGTCGATGGACGTCCCGCCTTCCACGTCGATTAGTTACAAATTTTTACATGTTCCTTGACAAACCGTCTCGAGTCGAGTTCCGTTTTGGGCATTTCGAGCGATTACACGGGGGGTGTTGCATTGTGAACACCAGTCGAAGTCATTCTGATCTCCCGTGGTCTTAGGTCAAGAAGGATAAAAAGGGACGCTTCTCGTCCGTGTTTTTGCATGACTCGTTGCTCTTGAGTTAGGTTAATTGACTTTTTCCTGAGCAGACCACGGTAAAATTTACCAATAGAACCATAGGGATTTGCTTGTTTCTCTTTGACTGGAGTTATGATTTTCCAAATTACAGCTTAGTGGACCGTTCGATGCTCATGCCGCTGCTTGAGCTCGGACTGATTTCACAGTTAGGGACGGAGGATTAGCCTCCGTCGGGCTTTAGAAAGCCCCAGAATTTCCTTTATCAGGACGAGTTAAGAAAATTTGGGGAAACAGAAAAGATGAAACAAATTCTAAGCGCAGTAACCTGAGTATAAGGTGTTTTGCTTTCTGATTACAGTGATTGCCGCGTACAAAAGTGGCCGGATTACTTCAACTTCAATTAGGGCTGGTTTGGTTATCACAAGAGAAGCATCAGTGCCTTGTACGGAATCCCGCCCCGACCGCGCGAGTCATTGACAGCCCCCATGACCCCACAGCTTAAGCTCTAGTAACGGATACTGTTTCCAATTGTTGCAACCGACACCGCTTCCAGATGTGTACTTCGAAACGGTAGCGATCTGGTTATAAAAGTAACCAAGTTTCACCGCAACACAGACTAGTGGTTAAGCTCGTTGGCAGTAAGTAGGAAACCACATGCAACCAAAACGAACCGACAGCATGGCTAGGTACCAAAATTGGCCGCAATAAACGTTCTCAAAGGCACGTTAGGGTGCTCATTGTTCAAAATGAAATCATCATACTCCCATTTTAAGAAAGAAAACTCGCGACCTCTCGCGAATCATTTTGGTCCCAAACCGAGTAAGTGCAAAACCCCGTTTTCTTTTCAGAGCGACTTGATCGCTGAGTTTAGGCATTTTTACATTTTATCCCTGGTTGCCCGTTAGGCTATGTACTATGTAGGCCCTTTCTCTGAGTTTTACTGTTTCGTCTCTCTCTCTTTTTCACTTTCCCTTGTTGAGTTTCGATCCTGCACGGAGGATTTAAGTCCGCTGCAGGTATTTCTGTTTTATCCACTCGACTATCGAGTTCTGAGAAATTTCGTTAAAATTCCAGTGATAACTCAACTGCACAATTTCGACAGTGCAGTTGAGACACTGTACAATTTCGATGCGTACAGTGTATTAAGGCGATAGGATAAGTTAGAGAGAGTGAGAACGAAAAGAAAAGGACAACAAAGGAAACAAAGGAAACGAACGAAACGAAAAGAGCAAAGAACCAAACACAGAAACAACGGCCAAAAAAGGGACGCGGACGCGTCCGAGGGTGAAACGCCCCGTGTCCCCTATGCGCTAGGACCAAACACACCCCACCGTGCAAACCTGGTCCCGACCAGAAAATAGGCGCAACCACTCGCTTAAAACGACTAGAACAGTGATATTGGCCGCCTAAGCAACCACTCAAAACGGCATTTGTTCGTGTCCCTCCTGTCTAGGCTGCCGGAAAAGCTGACCAGGAACGACCCATCAGCGTGAGTAAAACGACGCCTCCGACAAATAGAACGTAGTTTATCTATTACTCCGCTACCGAAATCAACCCTCGTTGTTATAGGCTAACCCTACGTGAGTTTCTAGAACTCGGGATAATCAATCTCTCGGCTGGACCACTGTAAACAACGGGACAAAAGCGCTTGGAAATTTTAGCGCCAAAGTTGGTTTTAAGGACGAACCGTTGTGAGCGACTCGATAGGGACGATTGACAGGATTCGTAGGATCAGGAACGTACACTGGATGGAATTTACTTGTTGTCTGTGCACCTGACTATTATGGATACCGCGTTGATATTGTAATGTTTCTTGTTATATAATCATGCCTCAGACTGTACTATGGATTTAAGCTTAACTGGACGCTAGTTTTGCACTTGCCAATTAATCCGATTAGTGTTCGTTCGTTTAGGCACTTCATGCGTGTAGCTCGCAATTGCACCGCTGTTGCCGCAAGCCTAATTTTCTTGCCTGTGCCGTGCTAGCCCACCGTCTACTCCGCTCAACGCCTGTTTTTGTTCCCCTCTTGTCGCCATTTACGTCGAGTACCCGCAGCTCCGCGTCTTATCGAGAGCGAACTTCGAAGCACGCCAGAACGCCCGACCCGAGCCACAACTGAATTTGTTAATGTTGATATGGCACACTTCGGGTACGGATTTTGGCCCGGTAATTCCGGGATCACATTCGCTCGACCCGCCCCTCCCTCGTTTTGAGACCTAGATAAGGGAACGAATGATCGAATTGGCAGAGTGTCGCCTAATCCATTTGTCGTGTGCTGTCTATATCCTCGCTCGCTCATGCTTAACCATTCTTGTACAGTGTCTTCAGTAAAATGTTGAAAATTACTTGCTGTGTCCCGCGTTATTGAAATTTTGGCGTAATAAGTGCGTCCAAACGGACGGGCCAACCCCGCGTGCCACGGCTTGACGAAGGGAACATTCCAAGCCCTGACACGTGCGGTTCGCCCTGAATATTTGTACTTTTAATGACGGAATTATAGCGAGAATGACCTATCGAGTTACCTACCGAACTCCTGCGTGAAATTTGTACACGCAGATAAAGGCAAAATTTACTAGGAAAACATAATCTCTAGATATTAACACAATCAGATTATTGAGATGTGAACTAAGTAGTCCGACGTTAAACTCTCAGGGACTGTCGGAACCCTGTGGGGGCCACATGGCTACAACAGACAAAGTGTTCGGCTAAGGATAACGCAGCAGAACTCAAAATTTACCTAGCAAAATCAAACTTATCACGCATTTTACCTCAACTCACGCTAGACAAAACAACTTCCGTCAGACTAGGATAGGGAATATCGGTTCGACATTATGACCTGTGAGCAGGTTTCGATGTCAACCTCCCTGGGGGACCTCCGTGATCATACCAGGATACTAGACACGTGCGCAACCAATCGGGCGGGGTCCGAACACACCCCGTGAAGCGCGCCTGCGGCCTGCTAAGCTCCGTAACTTCTTGGGTCTGACCAAGAAAAGTGGACAAAATTCAGAACTTAGGGTCCGCCCTTGAGGTTACGATAGCCGGGGTCGTATGGGCATGGTGTTAGGAAGTTGCGCCATGCAGCTGCGTCACCGTTATTACACATCTAGTGTTGATCGTGATATTTGCAAGGACTTTGAGTCATTACCTGAGATGGAACCGGGTCACCGGGTCACCGGGTCACCGGGTCAGTTTGGGACACTTTTCTGACCGGGTCACCGGGTCACCGGGTCAACATAGTGACCCGGTCTGTGACCCGGTCTCGCTGCATCCTCATGACTGCATTCTAAATCGCTCGATCTAGCACAGACCATCACCTGTGTTGTAACCGATATCCAATTTCGATGCAGATGTATTTATATATTTGTATAGACAGTTTTCATTAGATGTTGAATTTTTAATGTTGTTTTTGATGCGTTTAGTCCATTTTTTATGTTGCGCTTGTTCAATAGACGCTACACAATGTGCTCCCAGGCTACTACTTACTTCGGAATTCGTGGTCGACACAGGTCGCAGACGATGGAGTTGGTGAACGGCGGCTGAAGAAAGAATTGGTAACATCGATCGATTTGAAAGTATGGGGAAGCATAAAACAAATTCATTTTGCTGCCACATTCCTCGACCCAACCCTGCGCGAGTTTCTGTTCTGCGACAGAAAGGAAGACCGACGACTGTTTACCGAGCAAGCTGTTGTCTGCGTGAAGGAGTTCTGCTACTTTACTGCCACTACAACGCCTGAAGAGGACGCAGAGTCTCCCGAGCTATTGGTACCGCAACAGCCGTCGACGTCGAAAGCGATGAAGCTTGATGCGTTTGCTGCTTTTAGGACGGCACCAAAGCCGCGAGTTAGTAGTGACCATCGTGAAGCACCATCTCAGACGGAAGTGGACGGGCTTGTAAACAGTGAGATTGAACGATACAAAAATCTGCAGATTACGGATGAGTTCAACAGTTTTAACCCACTAGAATGGTGGGGAGAGCGAAAATATCGGTCTCCGTACTTGTCTTTGGCCGCGCAGCGCATGATTGTAATTCAGGGATCTAGTGTTGAATCAGAACGTACGTTTTTGACCGCTGGCAGAGTGACGCGCAAAGAACGATCAAGTCTGGCTGCCAGTACCGTGGAGGCTCAAGTGATGCTCAACAAAGCCATTAAACATAAACTGATTGCGTAAATAACAACACCAGGTGCCATTTGGGAGGTTGGTTGGGCGCAAGGACGGGTGGACTACGATTGTGGACCACGTCCTCGTCGTGTAATCCGGGCAACAACACGTGCTTTGTGTTGGCAGAGAGTCCACAGGGCAAATAACTCTACATCGCGCCTATATATTCATACTCTGAAATAAACCACCGGGTCAAAACCGGGTCACGTTCCCGACCGGGTCACCGGGTCACCGGGTCACATTTTAGTGACCCGGTTCCATCTCTGGTCATTACTATGATACGTTCAATTTTTTAAATAGAGATACCGAAATAGGAAAAACCTAGAGACACGTTCTAGATATCGATTGTATAGTTATGACATAGTAAGATGAAACAATGGATTATGTTAAAGTCACTCATGTTGGTACCCGCAAAGTCACTTTCGCCATGTAGTCACGCGAAAAGATCGTGCGCTGAATGTTAAAATGACTGCTATGCAACGTACGCTGTCACAGATTTTAAATTCGCCCAGGAAAGGGTTTTAATTGAATGATTACCTATATTTAAAAATACCCGCTTGTCCGCTGTATAAGGCAGCGTGGTTCAGTCCTTCTTCTTGAGTCGGCTACCGTTGTACTCAGGATTATGCTGGATCGCAGTTTCGCTCATATAGTCTTCGTCACAAGTTTATACATCTTATGCTGTTTGCTATACAACATACTTTAGACTAAGTAACCTCAAAGACTCTTCCAGGAAAAATTCGTTAAACTATCATTATTAACACTGGACTCCTCGCTTTCTTTCATGTAATGAATGGGCTATTTTGACTGTTGCTTGCATTTCCATTATGCCATAATTCGTCACGGGTTAATTCCATGTTTCAAAATCATTCTCAAATGGCATTGTAATGCCGACAAATAGCCTGCTTTCACTGGATTAGTTTTATATTTGTGCTACATCAATGAGTCCATATAGTCATCTGCGGCCTTGGGCACATCGGAGTACCTTCCATTCCAGGTGGCTCTACCAGACCTCCCAGAGTATATGAAATATGCGAAAACAATAGTGCCATTCGATTCGGCTTAGAGTCACAATTTAGAATATATATGCCTCAACGATATTAAAGAAAACTTTTCCGTTTACTGGACTACAGTACTGCACATGTGAAAATGCCAAAAATAAAACTACCATGATATTGT
>JASANE010011720.1:0-15102 GCA_030248225.1 Trileptium ribeirensis
ATGGCGTTGATTCAGTTACGTATTGCTATCGTTGTCCAAGCAGGTCAGCAGGCCGTTCTGCTCTTTGATGGTCACAAAAGTCACGTGAATGATAGCGTGATAATGGCAGCCTACGAAAACAACGTGGAGTTATGTTGTTTACCACCGCATATTACACAGAATTATCTACAGCCGCTTGATCAAACACCGTTCCGCGAATTAAAACGCAACTGGCGGCAGATTGTTCACAAGTACTTTGCCACTAACAGCGGAGCATCTATCACACCGGCGATATTTGATCCGCTGTTCACAGTTGCATGGAACCGTTCTATGAAACCGGAGCATGTCACTAATTCGTTTCGTTCGTGCGGTATTTATCCACTAGACGAAACGGCTGTGCCGGAAACAGCCTACGTCATAGCTGATTCGTTAGAATCATGTACTACTGGGTCGGTATCTTCTGACGATGCAACACTGTCAACCGATGACATTCCCGAAGCGCATTATTCACCACTTGTTGACGAACTGAACTCCGAATTTCTGTGGTCGTTTGGAAGCTCGCTCTGATGTTAATCACGAACAAATCATTACCACCAACAGCGGTACACAGCTTACTGTCCTGCAGCGGGTTGACACAGATGGCAGCGTTGAATTAGGGCCACATTACAACGACATGGGATCGCGGAGTAATGACATAGCGGAGCAGTTATTTAAAGATAACTATCCAGCATTTATGGGCAATGTGCGGCGACGGGTACAGAAAAGCAAGAAAAAATTTAACGGTCATCTCACGAGTCCAGAAGCTATTGCTCGCATAAACAACAATGAACCATCCTGTTCTGCTGCCTCGGAACATGCACAAGCCGACCTCTGCACTGATTGGACGTGCAAGGAGTGCACGATTCCATGGTCTTATGATGTCGAAATGATGAACGGGGCTACTTGGCAACAATGCACTATGTGTCAAAATTGGTTGCATAGCAATTGTGCGGCAAAAATCACAAAGAAGATTTTGTACTGTTCTAAGTGCAATGCTGAAATCAGTTTAATGTGAATAAGAACATGGTTAGCGATTACGCAAGTTTACGAATGGACCAGTAGCGTACATATATATATACTCCATATTTTTCAAGTTATGGTTTCAGTAATGTTCCATTATTTACTGTTATTACTTCCATTTATTTGTTTCTTCGTTTTATTCAAGTGTTCGCCAAAGTCAAGCTGAGGGCGTGACGACATCGGGGGGTATGTCGTTCTATATATACTAAGCCTAAGCTTCGACCTTTATATGGTCCGTAGATTATTACTAAGCCTAAGTGGGGGGCTGCCGCCCCCGAACTAAGCGGTTCCTTTTTCTAACCATATATATTTAACGTAACGACCCACAGCTTGACTTGGACCGAAGTGTTGATACTAATAGTAACCGTTTCCCGGCTTAAATATACGGCGTTCTGAAGTTCTGAACTAAAGTGTGGGAGCTGGAGGTACACTTTCATAATCGCGCTCACTAAGGCTATGAAATAAAGAAATCATCGTTAATTTCATTACAGAAAGCTGCGTTCTTAGTTACTATTAGACTCTCTTGTTTTGCAATCAAAAATCAGAAGACAAGTTATCGTTTTACGGTGGAAACGAGGATTACAAATGGAAAATTCATTAGTGTTCCTTAATAAGCGCAGTGTTCCTTAATAGGAATTTCGCGTTCCTTAAATGGTTAAAATAACCCTATTAAGGAACAATTTTGAATTTTTCTGAATAAACTTGTTAAAATTTTGCAAAATTAGGCAATATTCAGGTCGTATGTACACCAAGAAACGCTCCATACAGTGATATTAATTTTGTCGTGTTATAATTTGATACCGGAATTAAACGTGTCAATACATGGTTGTTTGTTCCTTATTAGGACGCTGTGAAAATGGGCGTTCCTTAAAGGGCGCAGTCACTATATTATCATTTAAATTTGGATTATATATACAGTGTTCGCGAACAAATTTAGTGCAAAAGTGACGTCACAATCAAATCGACAAATTTTCGTTCTCAAAAATTTGGGTAATTTTGCTTAAATTTTTGCGAACACAAAATGGTTAGATTTCAATCGCGAGCAGTTTTACGCCGAATTTCAATTGATCAAAAAGCATTCCGCAACAAATTTTATCGAAAAATAGGATGGTTGCCGGGGCCATTTTAAGTTTACTCTCTTTAAGTCTCCTTTGAGTTGACTTTCCACCCGCTTCTTAGCAGGTCCGTCTTCGCCCTGAATTAACACACAAAATGCCTCCTTGAATTCTTATAAACTTTGCAGGTATATAACTAGGTATATATGTATCTGCATTTATGAAAACAGATTCAGCCGTTCTGCTTCAAAGGAATTATACAGATGTTCTCACATTGCGGCTTCCTTGTACACTCTAGTTTCAGGAACAACACCCAATGCCAAATCAGTAGCAAAAGCTGTTGAAAACAAGCCGCAATCGGAGGCATTGCACCACTTCGCACATGGAGCAACAATGACTGGACCATTACTATGTAGCACTTCCAAACGCCGCTCAAAATCGGCAGTCGGTTCAAATGTAAAACAATTAGATAACTACAGTCTCATTCTTACCAATTGTTGTAAGCCAATGGTTTTTTCGAATGTTATGTATATGAAGAACATTTGAGCTAGGCCAATCTGATCCTTCCAAATCTTCAGCTTCCAACAGTTTGTCATTGAGATCTTGGGCATCTGCCAATTGAGCTTTCAGAGTGATTTGAGCTGCACTAATATGCCAGTCATTCAGCCATTCCATTAACTTTGAGCAACAAAATTTCTGTCACTTATTAACTTTGACCCGATTTGTCACCACTTTTTACGGTTTTCCAATGGTTTTGCAGGTGTGTTGCCAGGTGATCGCTCCTTATATAACTTCAACAATGACGTGTTAAATAATTTTGATAGAACTTCTGTCTCTACGTTGCGAAGACGGTATAGGTTTCTGGACAAAGCTTCATCAACAACGTACGGATCACACCAGGTTTAGCATTTTCTCCTGCTGACCGTAGTTTCTCTCATTAAAACACAAGACTTTAGCACATGGAACAATTTGAACCTTGGAACCATGTTTTTGGCGTACTGCATTCTTTTGATTTTTCAGTCTTCTCAATGTTGCGTTTAACCGTCTTACCCAAAGCTTTCCGAGTCTGATTGAGTTTTTTCATAATTGTATCGACTGGCATACCGAATCCACAATTTCAGAAGTAAATGAGTTGCAGCCGTACATTACCTTAAAAGGGCAAACCTTTGATTCTTAATGACGGACGGCATTGTAGCAGTATGTTGCCTCTGCTAAATATCTATCCCATTCTTTTTGATCGCTTTCCCATTCATTTTCAGTAACATTTTTGCGTCGTCGATTGAAACGTTGGACGAGCCATTGCGACTGCAGATGGTATGCTGACGCAACACGAAGTTCGACCGTATTGATTTCGGCAGACGGTTCATCATGTCATTAACGAACTCGCGGCTCTGATCCGAAGATATCGCCTTGTGGAGCCCTTTATCAAGGCATATTCCGTAAATTGTGTGAGCAACGGCCGAGGCAGTTTTGTCGCAAGCCGTGCTGTAATAGCATATTTGCTGAACAAATCAATGACACTTGAGATATAGCAGTTGCCTTTGAAGCTTGTCGTCATTGAGATCAAGTCTATTTCAATATGCAAGAATACAGATGAGACCAGAATAGGATGGAACACGGGATTAGCTTTACCAAAACCCTGCGGATTGACGATTTGGCACTTGTGACAAATCGCAATATAGTTTTTAACGTCGGACACGACGCACTCCAATAATAAAACTCTGTGATATATTCTACGACACGATGGTACCCCATATGCATGCGGTCATCGTGAGCATGGCGAATAATCGCAGTTTGTTCTTCCTTGCTTAACGACGACGTGAAGATCGCCTTTGACGAGGGTGAAATTCTTTACTCACCTTCGCAACGATCACCTATATTTGTCCATTTTTGGACGTGATATTCTCCAAATGATACTATTAGCAAAATTGGATTTATATAAACTCTAAAATAAATATAATAATTTAATAGTACAATAATATAAATTTAATAAATTTAGTATACCAATGAATGACCTGTGAATACAAAATTTTTTTTTAAATTTCTAAATTTTCTGTTGATTTATCACTTCATGCATATAGTCTTGCCGTACCTGTGACTACATGGATTTTGGCCACAATGTTTTTGGTCCTGAAAATGCTAAGCAATTCCAAAGATTGTTATACAGTCTGGCCTTTAATTTATATGTACGGAGTGGATTAAAGCAGGCATTACTTTAGAAAGCTTATTACCCGATTAGGTTAGTAACACTATGATTTAGAGGCACCGATGGTGAGCAGATTTAGAATATTTGGCGCGTGGTATCTTTTAACGGTATCGGGGTGTTTTTACATCAGACGTGTTAATTCTTCCTATGCTTAAGCAGAAACTCTAATCGTGAATGTCTAGTTTTATGGCAAATTGTCTTATCTTTTCTATTGCATTTTGTAAGAAGGGTGTGCAATCTATTTGCAGAACTTTATAACTTCTTAGAATGGCTATAAGGATACGTGCTTTCCTGTTGATATGTAGCTACAATAAGATGCGTAGGTGGCTACAAAAACTGTTTTATACTAAATTTTGGCTTGCTGGAATTATTTTCAATGAATATGGGATTACATCATCAATTTGTCCTTGTAGAAAAAAGATGGTGTTAGTTTGCTGTTTATAGTTGTCTAGATACCAGTGCACGACTTGTATGATCACGATCGTCGTGCGTTAGCGATGCATTTACTACAAGCCTCCGTTGCAGAACCATCACCAGGTCTTTCTCAGCAATATTATTTAAAGGAAAATCGCGATATTTTGCGAAGGAAATGTGTTGTAGGTTTTTAACAAAACCTTTATTTTTTAGTTTATTAAAAATTGGTTACATTATGGCTAACGGCATTTATGTGTATCATGACAGATGTCAATAATCAGTATAAAAATACTTGCATACACATAATATACGTATATCATATATGTATCGGTATAAACTTTCGTTAACATTTGTGTTATATATGTATGTAGTTTTTGTGGCTAGAGTCACATGACTACCTGTGAACGTAACAAGAACAAATATTAAATACGTATGTATGAATAAACGCCAATAATTTCTAAAATGGGTTTAATATTTTGTACATCAATAATAATTACCGCAGGTATCTTTAAACAGGAGTTATGAAAGTAATGACAAGCGAATACTAGCCGAAAGCTCTGTAATTAATAGAATCACGTGAACAAAGCTTATCGTGGAAGTGGTTTATATTAGTCCTATAGTCTAGCTTGATTTGTTGTAGCCACACTGAAAATATTTATTATTTATTGCACTATTTTATGTCGATCACTAATATGCATAACTGTTGTTTTTCCACGTCCGTAGAATGCAGATAAATGTAAACATTCTGGTAAGAATTTACTGGGCAACTAACACGATATAGGGATTTAGTGAATAATAGAATTAGTAGTGATAGTTAGAAATGATAGTGTTTGATTGTAAATTTTTTATTTAACATGGCATTTTCAGAAATTTACAAGGTTACAACAAGGATTACGTTTTAGTGGCTTTGCTGGGCTGGCAAAACACCACAGAACCTTTATCTTGTTACACTATGATCATGAAGTTCATTCAGTTGAACGTATGAAGGAACCTGTGAAACCAAACAATAGTTCAACTGTTGAAGGAATATATGACATTTAATGGACTGATGAGGAAGACAAAGTTTGGGATAAGTACAAAAAGATCTATTTGGGAACGTTTTTGACGGAAAACTATTGTGAGAGCTGCATGGTATCTTGTAGGGGCTGGGCACGTTTGACCATAGGCTTGATATATGGCTTGAAACTGATGTTATCAGCACGAATGTTTCGCAGTAAATTATTTTTTGCAGTTTGTTTTTAAAACGCTAAGCTATAATACCACTAAGCTCAGATAATTACTAATTATCCGCTGGGGTTAATTAATCATGCTTGCTTGGATCACAATTAAGGAACGCTAGAACCGTTAAGGTTTCTGATCAATACATTAACTAAAAATTGATTAATTACTCAAGGGGGGTCATTAAGCATTACCCTAAAAATTAGACAGGTTTTAACGTCGTACACCGGAACCCCCTTTTTCCTACTACTGGTATTAAATAAAAATCGCAATTAAAATGTAAATTCTAAAGCATGTTAGGTTCTGCAAAATCAAATATATACGCGTGGACATTGCTGCGTTTGCACGAATTTGTAGCAGCAGTTACAATAAAGCCCCTACAACGGAAAAAGCTATATTTTTATGTGTAATTTATTACTTGTTATATCTGGTAATCTATTATATATCATCCACAGACAGCAAAGAGGATAAAGGGGAGGATAAAAAGTTCCCTCAAGTTTACTGGGTGCCTATCCAGCTCATAAATTTGAAAATTTGTGGATGCTCCAAAATTAAACGCATCCAGTAGTTTACTCGGATTGTCGTACAATAAGTTTGAAATTTTTGGGTGCTGCAAAATTTCATTCATTCAGTAATTTTCTAAGTACTGGTTGTGCCACTAAATCAAACATTTCTGGGTGTTAATGTTTGATGCATCCAGTAATTTTTTGGTTTCTATTAGTTATTTCAAAATCACCAGGCTTTGCAAGTTAGCGTGTTTGGTGAGACGTCTTTTGTAGCCAACCACAATATAACAGTCCAAATCTATTTTTAAAAACTACGCACATGATCACCCACAAACTGATGCATTCAATTTCTTATTAACTATTCAACTGACATGCCACCCACCACCTAAAAATTACTGGCATGCCACTATCTAAAGAATTATGCAACTGGCTTACTACAATCTGTAAATTGATGCAACTGGCTCAGCGTCATCTTTAAATTGGCGCTATTGGCATGGCACTGTCTGTTACTCGGCGCATCTAACAGGATATTATCTACAAATCTTTACTATACCAAATTCCACAGCATATGCTTTACTAATGCTGATGCTAAAAATCGTTTATCCGTGACTAAAAATAAAATAGTAGGGGCATTTTTCAAAAAAGCGCATTGTAGCCAAAAAGCGAATTAGGGAGCGAAGTTTCATCGAATAGCGCATTTCTTGTTTACGTAGCTTTGCACCAAATCGATAGATTTTCAATTTTTTAATCGACGTGTAATTAAAAGCAGCCGTGCAGCTAGCTTTGGGTTTGCGGTGCTTCCATGATTTGCTACCTCAATTCTGTCGAAACCGACACGAATTTGAGACTCGTTAATTTGGCCCATTACTATGACCCAAAATTTCAAGTTATAACTATAGATCTTGCTAGGCTCACGACCTACAATATTGGTGTTATGCATTTTTGTCATATCGACCGTTTTCGAGCTATAAACCAAACTTTATAAAGTACCCAAAAATTAAATTTAAAAAAATTTTTGCCAAAGTAAGTTTTTCTGCTTAGCTGTGAACAATGAACCTTTAGGGATATTTTACCCTTTAAACGTGTTTATTTTATAAGTTAATCAATATATGGTATACCGCTGCCTCTTTGAGACGGCGCCGGAGGAAATTTGCGAAATATTGTCACCGAAGTAGTCAAATTTTAACACTTTTTCAATTGACATACATGCTATTAGAATGTATTGATAGGTTTTCGAGGTTGCTCAATCCGATAAAAGCAATTGTATTTGCGTTGCATGCAATAAATAAGGTTTGATGCTTGACATCGTAAGAATCACTCTCCCACTTGTAATTTTTCTTAAAATCTGCGATTTATAAATTTTAAAAGTTTTCGACTTTTTAGACATTGGAGAAAGGAAGAAAGGGTGCTACGGTTTCAATATGTGATTATAAGGGGGCCAACGTTAAGCTGAAGTGTATTATATTCTTAAAAAGAACAACTTGGTGCGGAGGAGGATCGATGGGCAGCAGCCCCACCTTAATCTCAGCGTATGGCTGATATAAGCTCCTTAGCTACGGCTTAGGTTTAGTGCTGGTGAGGACAGAACTACCTTGATATAGCTGTAGCGGTGTTGCCAATAAGATATGACCGGTGTATTATTACATTTGTGGGAGTTTAAAGGGACTCAGGGAATTGAATTTGGAACGTCTACATATTCAATAAGCACAGAGTAACCACAGTCGCTCTGTTTTCCACTGTGGTTCGCTGCTTGTAATATAGTCTAGTGTATTAAATAAGAAAGTATATGAAGTGTCAAAGTTATAAATCTGCTTATGACACCCACCATATTATTTATACATTATAAAATATGTAATGCAATATGCGAGTTAACCTCAAATGGTTTGAAAACGCAATGTTTTCTTGCGACTTTTGCGAGAATTTAGACAGTATAGGGTACACAAAGTTAGCACGGAATGACATTTTCTGTTATAAAATAGTAGAAATCCATTACACCAGTAATGGATTACAGACAGCCAGTCAAAAAATTTGCACAAATGATCACTATCCTCGATATGTTATGTTCACAGCGATTTAATATATGCAGTGTTTCTAACACTACTAATACTACTTCTGACGCTTGCATGCATAACGGTAAAAAGGATTGTTGCATTTATGTCTGCTAAAATTGGGTTCCAAAATAAAATTACCTATAAGATATCATTGTACTACATTTTTGAAACCATGGAAATTTTCGCTAAAATTTATGTATATATAGCAACAATCATTATGTGAGATTATTGTACGCCATATGGTATAACAAATGCGGATAACTAAACAGTTTAATATTTTCCGCAACTGTACACTGTTCAATGCTAAGACAAAGTTTGGGGTTAAAGAGCAGTAAAACCATTTATTCTATTCCAAATGTTGAAGACTGGAGATCAATACGACATCTTATATATATAAGATTATATATATATTTGTTTATATATAATTATATATATATTTAGATATATATAAAATCTTATATATTTTACGACCTTTCTCCTTTGATTTTCTATCATTTTCTAAAATGAATAATCAGATTTGCAAAATTGCCAGAACCAACTTTTTGTAGTGTAGCAGAACGTTCATATGGTTTATCTTGAATCATCTCATCTTTAATTATTCGACACCTTAACAACAGAACTTGTAATGTCACTCATAATCTGTATTTCGTTCAATCAGTTTTGATTGTCATTACAGGGTGATTTGTAAACTTTCAGAAACAAGTGTAGATGTATACTGTAACACCGAGGATACGTAACTTATTAAAATATGACAAAAAATGGTGTTACAGATCATGACATCGTTCCTCTGGTTGGTTAACACATCGTAGGCACAATTCAGCCAAGTTTTCATATATGCCTGCTAAGCTGCCCGCTGCAAGGTGGTAAATATGTAACTACCTTCCTATCTGTGCCAGTCAATATAGTACTTTTATTGTTGAGACTGCCCAAAATGACAGGGTAATGACATTGGTGTTGAATGACATTAGTTTAGCATTTATGTAATACATCCGTTTTGTTCCGCAATTTCAAGACGGATCAACCTATTTTCGATACGCTCCTAAATTGCTGACTAATATATCTAGTATTTAGCAATTTCCCATATATTGTGGCAGACACCATTTTAAGTAAGAGCTAGAACATTTCTGGGCATTAATAAAGTGGATGCACCTAGTAATTTTGAAAATTGTGGATTCACCAAAAAGTAATCTGAATATTACTGGGTGTTAGTAAATTGCGCACACAAAGTAGTTTTCAAAATTGTGAATGCACCGAAAATAACGCAGTAATTTAAAACTTTATAGGTATTAATAAATTGAACGCACTCACTGGTTTTCCGAGCGAAATCATGACCCAGTAATTTTAATATTAGTAGTACAAATTTTATCGCAAGCCAGTTTTAAAGTGCACAGTGTATTATTTATTACCTATTATTTATAAGCTAAGCTTTTTGTTAATGAAGTCCGTGGTATAACGGTATTAGTAATTTCCGCGTTATTTGTTTTAATTTTTGCTTTTAAATTTTAGTAGTGCTCATATTGGCCGAGCAGTATATACACTTTTATACCAGCAACTTTAATCGTAAGCAACACGGCGGGTCTAACGCAACCGAACTTCGACCAAAACTTTCATCACTCGTAAATGCAGGATGTCTACCCACAAAAACTATTAGACACAATATTAGTGTGCAGCAGGTGCAGCCATATAGTGTTTGGCACTCATGGATGGGAAACACTTTCACAAAATTTTATTACTTGGTATAACCAACCTTGTTCTTTTCGAACAAATTCCTTCATGGATACTTCATCATTAATTGATGTTTCTCCGATATTGATGTCTGCGATTTGATTGTTATTTTTGTCGATTTGGATTCCAGCAATTTTTCGTGTCAACGCTGTAACAAAAGCTTCAATTTTGCTTTGTGTTAGCTCGAGACACATTGATATAAGCGACAGGCCAACGACTACCATCGCACAGCCCAACAGCAATGCGTTTTCGTGTTTCGGTGTGATATCACCTAAAATAGTATATATACTTATATTAGATTTTTCAGCGTTATTGCTGGGTAGCAACATTACTTTTACATATTTCCGCAGAAGGAGTTCGGAAATTAAGTATTGTTGCTACCCAGCAATAACGCTGAAAAATCTAATATAAGTATATTAGAGTAGTAAATTATTTATATGCTACCGAAATAACGCGTGAAATTTTAAACTAAACTACTTCAGCTGATCAATGGTTGCGGATAATAGGAAAAATTCTATTATAATGCTTCACTTTACCAATAAACGTTCCATGTTTTCCAACATACACCATACAGATACAAGAGATCTGAACCAGAGTTGGAGAAGTCAAACAGCTCACCAGTAAAATCTCTTGGGCGGACCGACGCTCACTTGTTGGTTGACTGCCAAAGAGATTCTCTTTACTACGGTACGAATTGTTTTTTGCAAATTCTTCAGCATTTGTGTAAAATATGCTCAATTTGCAAATGAAGATTTTGCACAGCGTGTACGTAAAGGCTAAAGTGACAAGTCCTGCACAAAGGCAGACTGCAAGCTAGACTGTACCATATTTAGTGCTGGGTGGCGACGACTGTGAAATCTATCTATAAACATTGACGAATATTTAGTTTAATATATAAGCAATATAGTGACCAACGGACAATCTCCAAAGATCTAGGATTCAAATTTTCCTTATGATCTTTAGGATCGTTATCGCTATATTCACTTACAAGGGGTCATTAGGATTTAATATTTATTAATGGTGGTCATTACTGGTACCACAGTACAGGCTAGTACCGCTTGGCGTCGTTGATTTATAAGCATGATGTCATTATATTTTTGTATTATATTATCTATTTTATAGTGTTTTAGTAATATCGTTATAAAAGCAGAAATTTTGAGTCTTTAATCAACCTTCCAATAAATTACACTAGTTGCGTTCTGGTCAGCGCCTAAATCATGGGCAATATTGCGTCGTTCACAGAGAAATGTGTGCACTTGCTCGACGTTGTCGGCATATACACACGTGCGTATCAAAACAATACATTCGACAGTACGCAACAACCTTCGTGAGTTGTTACGCATAGTGGGTTCTGGTTAACAACTTTGGTACGTTGTTACACATAAGCACTTGTGTGTAACAATATTGCTAACGTTTTTACGTCCTGCTCATATGTTACGTGTAATCGTAGCTCGTATAGGTTTCTTGATGCAACCAACGTACGACAGAGGCGTTTCTTTAGACTTCTGCCATACCCTAAGGTTTACAGCTTGTAGGGGTATTTGGGTGTGACATTAAACCTATTAGGGTGTGATTTCTGTTGCATGTGATTAAATAATATGACACTTACATGAACCACACTCGGTACGTGTCACCCCCACTTGCGAGAAACTTGTTTTAAATGACCTTACCGCTTGCATTCAACATATAGAAATACGGGCAGAGGCTGTTGTTAGCGCCGTAAAACAAATGAAGATAGAGATAGATTATATTCAATAAACGACAAAGGTATACTGGAAGGTTCATCGATCATAAACGTACTGAAAACTAGGCCTCCTCAGTGGGATCAGCCGGCCGTGAGGAGTGCGCAACCTCAAGGGGGTGTCTCGCTACCTGTTAGGGGATCAGTGCACGCCGCCCCGAGCACTGTCCGACTCCGCGCCTCAGAGATGGCCCCTCTTTCCCCTATGATGTATGATATGGGCCATTATTGATGTCTTAGCAGCAATGCACAACCAAACAAATGTAGATAGACTACCCTGGAATTCTTAAGAAGCTATTGCGACGTATGTAACAACATTTATCATGTTGTTACAAAGCTACGAGTTCACGTAACAAATGAGCAGGACGTAACAAAATTAGCAAAATTGTTACATATAAGTGCTTATGCATAACAACGCACCAAAGTTGTTAACGCTGAACCCGCTATGCGTAACAACTCACGAAAGTTGTTACATACTGTCGAATGTATTGTTTTGATATACACGTGTGTATGTGCTGATGCTGTCAAGCAAGTGCACATGATTATCTGTGAACGACGCATATGGCATGTCCAATAGCACAAAATAGTCTTCACAATAAATGCATGACATACAATTTAATTATATAAGCATATGTTTTTATCAATGCATGCCTAGATTATTCGCGGTGTCTTTTTCAATCAATTACGATTTGACTGCACCTGGTACATGATTATTATACACTGTTGAATTCATTTCAAAAGTTAGGCATCTGTGCAGGTCATTAACGTAAATATCACTATTTTTAATGTGGCTGCGCATTTGATTTTGTTTCAGTTTAAATATTTTATCAATGCAATATGCATAATACGGGCATTAATTATTATTTAGCATTTAACTGTCAACTTTGTTTTGCTTTTACTGCCATGCATTTGTTTTCATTGTTCCATACGTATTCTTATGAAGTCTTTTGCCTTATCTCTCTCATCTTGATGATAAATTTTCCCGTATCCTTTAAAGACGTTTTGTGATGTGTCTCATTTGAGAGGGATGAAAAATTTGTTTCAATAGTTTATATTCTTAGCTTCAAATTTATTATTTTTAAACTCACTTTTACCCAATATACACTGGCTTTCTACTTAATTTGCCTAAAATTGATAACTGGTTTAACGGTTACATATTATACTTCTTTTATTTAAATTTTTTTAAACATTAATTTACTAAGTTCCATGGCTACAATCCTTAATTGGATACTGTCCTTATTTGAAAAATTCTTTAAAGAGTGAATTCGCCTATGAAAAGTGCTACAAACCCTAGGAAAAAACAATTGCTTGTTGCAGTGTCTAGTGTAACCTAATACTCACGTGTTTTTTCCTTTTTTCTGCTCCGAGATATTAAAAAATTTAACAAATTACACATGAAAGAACGTTTGAGCCAATTTATAACTAAACAAGCGTTAATATTTAGTTAATTATTTTATATCTATGCTTACAATAACGCTCTGGATAGCTATAACCCATAACTGGACTGCTCTCTACTGGACCCATTCCAGATTTATACAACCTGCCTAGCAATGGTTTCAATGATCATATACTGATTTCAAAACAACATTCAAGGTGAAAATTGATAGCACATGCACTATAGTTATTTAATCGAAATCATTTACTTATAATTCAGTTATAAACGATAAAAGCTAATTCCGATTGACTTTGCCCGGAATAATGGAATTGTTTGATCTATATTTACAAATGTACGATATGTATGTGATATATTATATATACGATCCCTCTTATTTTTGTTTTTGTACATTTTATTAAGTATATTATTTTATGTACTACCTAGCTTTAAAATTTTGTGTGATTCCATTTTGTGCTACCATTGCCATTGAATTTTTTGTGCTACCATTGCCCACAACATAGCATGAGAGTGTGCTCATTAGTTAATCCAGATATTACCGTTTCATGCACCAATTAATTTGCCTATCGTGAAATTAATATTTGTCAAACTCGAGCCGGCGCTAAAGATGGAACCCCAGTCATACTATCGTGATCCGCATGCACAAACCACGGATCTGTTAAGAATCTGTTGATCGGTTCCTTAAGGAACCTCGCAACGCTAAAGAATGACAAGAAACTAACAAACAAATATCACACGAAATAAATAATCAGCACAGTATTTCGCTTTATACGCTAATGTAAACGTGCATCCCTGGCACATTACATGAAGCTAATTAACGCCTGATCTGCAAAAAATCTAACGAAATGATAAGCAATTAGAAACAACTGTCCGATAGCGATATACAAGGCCCACTATCTATTGTAGTTGGGAATATACTATAGTTTTTTGTGGGTTTTTCAAACTATAAGGTATGCCACTTGGATTTGCATGGTAGGTAATATTTTTAGTTCTCGATGACTTACTCAAATGATAGACTTGCCTATCCAATAGTCATTTTTCAGTCGCGATGGTTTATGTATTATTTGTACTTACCAAGGCCGATTGTAGTAAGCGTAATAACGGAGAAGTAAGCAGAAGTTTCATAGCTCCAATCTTCCCAAATATAGAACACCGTTGTACAAGCGAACAGCCACGCAATTGCTATGCCGTACGCGAGCGGTAGCGGAAAATCTCGTTGTTTTACTGAATATGTAAAAATAATTATAAAAATTAGGTAGAAGTTAAGAAAAAACACACGTTTATTCAGTAACGGTATACGGCGTTATATATACTGATAAATTTTGGGATGCTGATGACGAATATAAAGTGTATTTTGTCTCCTGGCTAAAATACAATTCCAGTTGTAGCAGCTCAGTTTTTCTTCCATTACTTGTGCGCAAAAATTAATAAACGCAGCACTGAAAGATGTCTAGCTTGTGGCTGAGTGGTATAATATTAGGATTTCATTCCAGATATCCCGGGCTTTTTTATAGGGTGAAAAGCGGGTGGCTGACCCCACACTGCCCCCGCGTGAATCTTAACAGACAACTACCCCTCTCCTCTTGACCCCCAAAATTTTCGTTGTACCACCATGATGTTCGCTTCTCCTCCTTTTTGCCGAATTTTACGGAATTCTTGCTAATTGTTAAATTTTTGCCCATTTTCTCTAACTTTTGCAAACATTTTGCTCAATTTTTTGTAAATTTATCAAAATTTTCGCTGATGATTTTCGCT
>JASANE010011721.1:0-23924 GCA_030248225.1 Trileptium ribeirensis
TGCACGATAGTCAAATTAATTCGGGCATGAAAGGGTTAAAATTTTGTGATTAGATTACAAATCTGTACTTATTATAAATTTGATAACTGTATTCGTTCAAACATAAGTAGTATCAACACAATACTACACACAATAGTTTATGGATAAATATTAATTTTTGAAACGGAGCATGCGAAGCGAGCGGAGTTTCCTTTGATTACGCTATAGGTAAAAATCTTGCAAATTTCTTTTTGTCTGTTTCTATCATGCATAATTCATGTTCAGACGGGTGGATTTGACAAAATTTCTTTATGGTGATGATAAAACTGATGAGGATGCGCAATTTACTTGAACGCGAACAGCTGCGACCTTATCTTTGGGATTAAAATGCCATAAAACAGATTTTTAAGTTTTTTTGCCAAATTTGGTCATATAGGTACCAGTCTTTGTCAGCCCATATCTCAAGATACTGGTTTCGAACCGAAAAGCCAGCTCATCGAGATCGACAATTTCACTGACCACGATTTTTGGCGGCAGCACTCCATGAACTGTTGTTTGCCTGAATATGGCTCGTCGACCCTTTCCCAGAACAAACGATTTTTCATATTTCGGCATGTTGTTCCGTGTTTTTATCATACAAAGAGTGTTCATTGGGTTATCAAGCACGCTAAATACGATCGTTTTGCTATTTAGAGTCCAACTTCACATATTATACTTTTTTTATTTTGTTTCCAGATGGTATGATCGACGAACCTGATTTTCGAAATGTAGTTAGTTGTCATTTGTTTGGTTATTTATTGCTTCAGGGCATCAAGAATAGTCTATATATATGGTTTTTCGATGCGTGGGATACGATAGTTTGGTTTTCTAGAGTCCAGCACTTTCATAGCTTTTCAGATGTTTCCAACGGATTTAGGATCAAGAACCGATTGCCAGACTATAGTCTGTTGTACTCAGTAGCTTGTTTACATATTGGGTGCAGGGAATCAAGAATTGTCATACGTATGTTTTAGCCATGTGGAATACGAAAGTTCGGTTATGTAGTGACTAGCACGAATACTTCTTGCGGTTTCGGTTGTTTTAAATGCGTTTCGGATCGACGAGGTCTTAGGGTATTCAAAGGGTTCAGCGTTACAGAGGTTTTAGTGTAGTATATACAGCAAACACAAACATGTTACAACGTGATTTCGCAAAATTACCACTCGATGAACCCACGCTGTCTCCGCTTGACAATCGCTTGCGAGTTACTTGTATTAGTTATTAACTATTCTACAAGCAGTGTGTCCAAATACTCATGAATACATAACTCTATTAGTTATTTTTAGCGCAGCAAAGAATCCAAGCAGTCTTCGAATGACAATGACTTTGCTTCCTACCCTGTGCGCATGCAGGAGCAGCTAACATTTCTTAACTACTTAGAAGGTGATAAATGGAATCTATTGTCAGCTGACACCGAGCGAGTGTTTAAATTTCAAATTGTATCGGTTGACGGAAAGTATCGCCGTCGTGGAATCGCACAAAAGCTAGTTGAAATGAGCATCGACAGAGCGATCAAAGACGGATTCGATGTTATTACAACGACAGCAACTTCGTTTAAAACTCAGAAGATGTTTGCTGAAAAATTCGGTTTTGAAACACTGCGCACGGTTGCTCTCAAAGAATACAAAACGAAGCGTGGCGAAAATATTTTCTCGAAAGTTCCACCTGAAAATGAAATTGCTAAATTTATGGTTAAAAAAGTGGTATAAAATTGAAAAAATAAACGAAAACCAAATATGGTGCTTTTCGATAGTATATGCTTAAGTCCAGATTTCTATAAATAAAATATTAGTTTCATAAAAAGAAATGACAATAAAATGGTCGTAATGATCGTAAAGTTGAACGGAAATAGGAATTAGGCAATTGGAACGAAGTGAAGAATAATTCTTTCATTATTATGATGCACAATGAGACTAATTGGTCCCACGATAATACAACGAAGTAGTTTGTCATTTCGCTTTGCATATGCGCAAAGTATGTACGAGTGATGCTATTCGTTGCCGTTGCATGAATCCGTGAGGATCTGATAAACATTCGAATGCTCTGCGGCTAGTGTTCTGTCTATACACAGAGCCAAACGACCCTGGTTCAGTTGACTGCGGCGTCCAAAACTAAAACATAAAAAATATACCCAGCGCAAATCAATCTAATCTCTGAAAGTTTAAAATCTTTACCATTCTAAAACGAAACAGAATTTGTACAACTGTTTTGTGCGAATACCATAAGGAGCTGTAAGACGATCGCATCAAAAAACACAACTGTCTCATGGCAATTTTTAAATACTTTATATATCCTTTTTAATAAATATTATGTTTATTTAAAATTTTGCCACACATAGGTGAGTAACTGACCTAGAGTGAACTTCGGGAACCGTTTTGAGCAAGTCGGGCGAGCTATTTTTACGAGTGCTTTATTAACAGCAGCCTAAAATATATAGATAAATAAATAAATAAATAAATAAGAATTTAATTACGTAACGCAGTACAACTTTGCTTTCAAAAGAATTTGTTCCTTGTTATAAATTTATCGAGCATACAGTTAGTTACTTGTTACGGGCGTTATTGTATTGTTTAATGCATTATTTGTTTTAACCCTTTTGGTCCTGAATTAATTTACATTTTCAAAATCGATGAACAATTATTGGTCGCCGCGAGGTATCGAACCCCCGAATGTTCGGGTGCACGTTTACTAGCCATTGAGCCAGTCAGGTGAGCTATTTTTACCGGTACTTTAATATCAGCAACCAAAAATATATAATAATATAAATTAAATAAAATAAGTAAATAAATAAAAATTTACTTAAGCGACGAAGTATAACTTTGCTGTCGAAAGAATTTTCCCTTGGTATAATGCGGCGTTTAGGTTATAAAACGCCCGCCATGTGGAAAATTTGTCCCTGTGTGATCACGACCATACCATGGTGCATGGTAGTCATAAGGACCATACAATGTAGCACAGGTAATGGTGTCGCGGATACCGTGTAAATTACACTTTGGCGTCTTCGACACCTATATTTGAACAGTTGTTTAAAAAAGGCGGGAAAATTAGCTAAGTGAAAATTCAAATTATTTAGGCTAATTGATTATATCCCATAAACCATGCCGTTTAAAGCTTCACGTAGAAAGTGCATGGTCAGAGCGTGTACTGTATAAACTCCCTGCCACGGAAAAACAACAAGGCATCTTCACAAAGGATTTTTATAACCATTAGCTAGAAGTTTATGGTGTCCATAACACCATTCATTTGTGCTGATGGTGTCTGAAACACCATATATAATTGCTTAGAATATAGTGTTGGTGTTCTGTACTCTATATCATTAACGGTGTTACGTAGGCTGTACGTGGACAAAACTTCCACGTAGCGGGAAACTTATAACGTAAACGCCGCATAAGCCTATCGAGCATACAGTTAGTTACTTGTTACAGCGTTGTTGTATTGTTTAATGCATTATTAATACCTTAACCCTTCGCGTCCTGAATTAATTTACATTTTCAGTATCGAAGAACAGTTATTGGTTGCCGCGAGGTATCGAACCCCGAACCCACGGTTGAAAGTCACCTTTACTAATCATCGAGCTATCTCTGATCTATTTCTCGGATCCTTAAGGCTCCTCGCAGAGCGAGCTAACAGCAACACGTGTGCGACCGTTCGGTGTTCGCAGAATTTAGTTAGTACAACATATTCAAACGGTGTTTGCTGTTGTCGAACAACTGTGGAGCTTAAAGGGTTAAGTTGTGTGCGCCTGGACCGGCTTTTGTCGTAGTCTGCCGAACAAACAAAACTTGGCGAGTCACAATTGACCACTGTGAGATTATTTAGGCCAACCATTATGTTAGCTAATAGCACAGCCAAAAAAAATTGTCACAAGGGTCCAGCTCGGCTCTGCAAAAATAAAAACGTATGGTAAGGATGGAAAAGCTAATTACAGTAGAAGAAAACAAGATATTTTCAATATATGAAACAATTTGTCACCTGTCCGAAACAAACTCTGAGTCTAGCAGTACCGGAAGCAAACAGTTGCAAACTTTGCAAACAGTAGCAAACAGAAACAAACTCTGAGTCTAGCAGTACCGGAAGCAAACAGTTGCAAACTTTGCAAACAGTAGCAAACAGAAACAAACTCTGAGTGTAGCAGTACCGGAAGCAAACAGTTGCAAACTTTGCAAACAGTAGAAAACAGAAACAAACTCTGAGTTTAGCAGTACAGGAAGCAAACAGTTGCAAACTTTGCAAACAGTAGCAAACAGAAACAAACTCTGAGTCTAGCAGTACCGGAAGCAAACAGTTGCAAACTTTGCAAACAGTAGCAAACAGAAACAAACTCTGAGTGTAGCAGTACCAGAAGCAAACAGTTGCAAACTTTGCAAAAAGTATCAAACAGAAACAAACTCTGAGTCTAGCGGTACCGGAAGCAAACAGTTGCAAACTTTGCAAACAGTAGCAAACAGAAACAAACTCTGAGTGTAGCAGTACCGGAAGCAAACAGTTGCAAACTTTGCAAACAGTAGCAAACAGAAACAAACTCTGAGTCTAGCAGTACCGGAAGCAAACGTAAAATTAACAGCAAGCTAGGGCAAGCATTTCAGACATGGGTGTTACGAAACTTCACTACGCATAACCATAGAGTGTTTTTGCACTGTATAATAGAGGTTAGAATAAGAGGGCCTGCGGGACCGACACCTGATAATAAACGGACCGGGCCGAAATGTTGCCGGGCCGACCTTGATTTCCAACAAGAAAAAATCTCGGTTCGTTCACAGTCAGTATTCTAATAATTAGTACACGGTTCGATAATGCTACGTTGTCGGGCTCATATCATATATGTGTCTTTTGTCTTTGTATCGCCTTTGTCTTTTATCTTGAGCTTGCGTTCATCCTATTACAAACGGGCAGTGAGGAGCTGGGCCGGCATTTTCCATCTCCGTGCCAGGATATGCCGCGACGCATCAATTTCCAACGGGTCGCGCAAGCCCAACCGAAGCAAAAAATTTCGGCCCGTTCTCTCCACAACTGCGTATTCATTTACTTTTAGGCCAATTTTTTTGTTTTTGTTGAACATCTGTTTGTACTTCGGGGAACATGATAAATTAAATTTCGGCTTATTGCCATGTTATTGTCTATCACGTTTATTTAAAAACGTTTAGCCCCTTAAAAATTGTAGTTTTGTAATTTTCTTCGAGAATAACTTTAACTGTCATGGCACTTTCGCCGTCCTTGGCCATTCATGCTTGAAGATTAGTAATTAAGTAACATCAATGCTGCACAGCCTATTATTTGGGCGATGTAAATATGGTAATTGGTGATATTTATGGTTGTATTTTCATGAACAGTTTTTTTTCTTTTAAAATTGTACTGTTTTCTTGCAGCAGGGACCACATTTTACATGTCTACTAGGTTGGCTTTTGGAGGGCGCCTAGAAACTTTGAAAATAGCATATTTTATCTGACTTTGCGTTATATTTTAAGTGTATGTATGTAATAGCCCGAGTTTTTCTTCAATTCTACAGGTATTTAGAAGGGAACAAAAGGGGGGATTAATTTACCCCAGAGGGCGATAGGATATTGGTGGAGCATGATCCAGATACCGATTTGCGCATATTTAACTGTTGTTGTGAAATAAAGCTACCTCGTTGTTATATTGTATTATGTACGGTCACGGCCCACCCGTCCGAGGAGCACGGGGTGACTTTGCACTACAACCGAACTTTTTGAACCGAAGTAGTAGGTATCCAATCGACTTCGAAGTAATGGGACCTGCAATAGTATTGTGTAGTGTCATAGAACGTAATAATTGTGCTTTGTACAGAATGGGTGCGCATTCGGATGAGCCCGAGACTGTGGTGAGAATACTCTTTTAGCGATTCTGTTGACTTCGCAATTTTGGTACCCTGAGGCTGATCCTGGTGCACATGCCTAACACTGATACACTGCTTTATATATGTAAGATGTAGTGCACGGTACGTGTCAGGACGGGTCGAGGCATGGCGCTTGGCTCTTATGAACGGGGGCCGTGACCTTTTCGTAACGCTTAAGCTTTTCAAAAATGGGCCTGTCCTGACACGTCGAAATAACAAAATGATTACTAGGTAAAGAATTGCAGTAATATTTTATGAAACCGGTATTCTAGGTAGAAGGGACTTCAATAAAACTTAATGGGAATATCTTTTCACGATGGGTGGTTTAAATTCCAAATTTTGTGGTTTTGTTATACCTTGGTTAAAATGGAGCTACAGAATTATTATCAGGAGCATCCAGGGCTTGCAAATCATGTGTTCGGGTCAGTCCATCCAACAGCCACTACTACTTAGGGACCCCATCGTACTGTACAAATACCCATTTTTATAACCCTCAAAGGACAACAAAGTCAATCAAAACTCTGTGATTTTTGGACTCCACATGTCCACGGGATCCAATATTATCTATTTCATTGCGAACTGGGGGCCGTACGCCCCACGGATCTGCCCGGGACCCCTAAATTCACCCAGGACACTAAACTTTCCTACGCAGAGCATTTAAAGCGGCCTCTAATAGGCCACCTATTAATGCTATCCCAATACTTTAAATTTTTTCAGTAGCCGGCCTGCCAAGGCAGCGATCTGAGCCGTCTGCTACTTTCTGTTAGCCCAGGATTGGCAGAAATGTGCCGATATCCTTAATAAAATTTAGCGCCCTGCGCGCTGATATATTTTTCTTCTTATCAGAGCCTCGCACCGACCAGCGCGAGGTTTGGTTATAGTTGGCACTCGACGGCCACTGCGTACAACAGAGAAGATTTTCACAACCTCGCGCCTTTGTAAATGCTGTTATTAATTATTTGCGTCGTGTGCTTTCAAGTGTACCTCGTCGTTTTTATAAGCTTTATATATTTAAGTAGGTTATCGTGTTTCGACAGTGAGCGTTCTCAAATTTTAAGGACACCACGGAGACAACGAAAAGAAATACAAGGGGAGGAGGGTAGAGCAAAGAATATATACAAAAGGGACCCTTCTGGCTTAAGTTGTCGCTCAGAGTGATCGGGTTTTATTTTGGCGGTTGTCGCCACTGTAGGTCTGAGGTTTTCCTCTTTTTCCTTTGGAGTTTCTTTTTCTTGGTTTTTGGATTTCCCCAGGAGGAACTTTCGTCGTGCAGACGCTGCGGAGATTTCTCCTGGTTTCTCGTGTATAAAATTAATCCTTACAGAGCCGCCATTACATGTGCTAAGGCGTCCGGTGGATGTCTCGCGCGCCCGTAAGTGCATGAGCCTCAGAAAAGAACGGCTTTCAAAATTTTCATCCCATCTTCATAGCTCGACTGGTTCCCCGCTCATCGGGTCGAAATTTCGTACTTAAACTCGGTAGGTGGATTTTATATTCAAATGATGTGAATAGAATTTGGGGCAGCAACAAGAAAGAAAAGGGGAGGGGGAAGGCTACATGGACACGGGAGGGCAACCTTGCTGGAGAGTCGATGTTGACCTGAAGGCAGCCGGGATCATGCCCAGCCGTTCAGTATAGCAGAAATTCGTCAGGGAGACCCAACCAAAATTTAGATGGATGCCCCGTGAGACTTCTGTTCATTTAGTAGCTGACGACTCTAAATAAAAAGGGGTCTTCCACGCCGTGCAGACATGGTGAGAATCACCGCTAATTACGTTATAAATAATTTAATTTAGGACCTCCGCGGTCGATCCTCGAGCGGGCACTCCGCACGCTGTGGAACCACGGACAGCCCTATCCCCTTTTTACTTCTCGCTGTCAGCTCCACTAAAAATGTTGTCAAATATTTTGAACTGCGAAGAAGGGGTTGGAACGTGTGTTTCAACCCATCGAGGCGTGAATGGCTCCAAATCAAACTAGTAGACTTGACCGGAGTGAACCACGAAGAGACTCAGGAGATCAAAAGGCAGACGTTGTCATTTGCAACCAGGTCGAGAGAGTTTTAACTAGGCAACCGAGAGCCTCCGATGGAGCAACGCCAAAATTTCAGTGCATTCTGTTGTGAGTTTTCTTGTCACACAGAAACAAATAGGATCCCACATACAAATGCTACATGCGTGCTCTCATGCCTTGCAGACACAGTGTGGAGAATAGTTACATTTTGAAGAGATAATAACTTGCTTTGGGTGGACACGGACACCCCGATTTGGGGTGACGTGCCGGAACTTTGCGAGTATTATTTTCTTCCCTTAGCTCCCTATTTGTACCACATCGATAAAGGCAGTTTTCAACACTCCAAAAACAACAAGATTGTAATCGTTCAATATTTTTCTTTACAACTTGCTAGTTTAGGAGCGTGGTGGCGATCACGTGCCAGCCGGAGCTGTACAGATGACCGCGGACTGGATACCAATGAAAAGCCGCCCAGAGAGGCGTGAAAAAATCAAACAGAGAGAAAGAGTCAGCTGCGAGTACAATAGTCGTCCCAATATAAGTGCTTGCGGACACCGAACCCCGTCGTCGAGTCAATGCCCCGTGAGATCGTGAAAGTAGCACGCTCCCCCTAGTTTAATGAAATTCCTAAACAAGACTTGCCACACCGGGCAGGCACGCAGGGGTCCTCATTGGACTCATTTTAACGTTGGCATAAAGGAAGGCCGGCAACATCAGCCTGTACTCAGGAGACGCCGCTTCAGGGTTTTGTAGGTCGATTAGCCCCAATCCAGCCTCGGTGCGCAGTATTTTCCTTTTACCTAGTAACTATTTGGCTTGTAATCATACGGCTCTGAACCGGCCTATCATAGGTGACTCCGGGCTCGCATATATGCCGGAGAGTATAGATATGAAAGGCGAATGATTACACAAGCATTGTCTACAGCAAAGGAAATCACTAGTCCCATGGATATTAAAGCTGTTGTTCTAAAAGGGCGAAATTGAAGGGCAAACCTTATTTTTTTGCAAAATGGGTTGAAGGCTTCGGCAAACTCACATCACTAATAACACATTAGGCCTGGTACCATGCGCGGTGCCATTATTTAGCGTTGTACCAACGTTATCATAAGCTGACAAAAATAAATTCAGGTGGTTACCGCCAAAGCACAGAACAAAGCTTTAAAAGAATATTAGGAACTTATGGAAAAAGTCGTTAAATAGGTCGCAAGCAATTTAAATTCGCCGCAGTAGATATTTGACGCGCTCGGCTCTCAGTTTAACTTTGGGAGTCCCGCAGGGACTGGCGCCAACTCTACCACCTAAACTATTTAAAGAAATCTACGGGCCCTAGGATCAGTCCCCAGGTGTCCCAAGAGTTATCTTCGAGTCAGGCTGCAGTGGACTCACGCCCACAAGTATAGAGAATGGGGACCGTGAAATAGTAGTTTTAACCTAAGCTGAGGGAACAGCGGAACAGCCTTATTACCTGTGAGCAGGCCTAAGGGTTGACCCTCGCTCAGGGGTATCTTTGTACCACTAGACGCGTGGGCCAGTATAGGGCCCATGCCGAACACCCTGGTAAACCAGCCAGCAGCCTGCTAAGCTCAGCTGTTCCCTCTGGTGGACCAGTGACTCACCGGGGAACCGTGAAAGCCGGGGTTGTCCGGGCATCACAGCGGGAAATGATGGTGCAGCTGAGATCCCTTAGGGCCAGAACTGGTCTCAGTACATGTCTAGGTGTGTATGTTTTTTGGGTGGTGAGCTAAATAATTTCTCTCAACCACCATCTGATGGCTCGGAATGTAATATTTTCCAATAGCCAATTCCTGCTATTAAATCATGATAAAATCTTGATAGATAGCCACTCCCTATTAGTATGAATGGGTAAGTAGAATATAAATGGTGGTTCTGGAACAGCCTTATATGACAAACGTCACACAATGTGTTATGATCGCCATATTTGGCTCTAGAACAACGTAATATGGCAACACAAAGCACAGCGTGTAACGTTTGCCATATATGGTAATGCAGGCATTGTTACGTTGTCTCATTTGGCGAACGTGTTATATTTACCGTTCACGGTAGTTCTGGAACAGCCTTATATGGCAAATGTTACACAACGTGTTATGAATTTCATATTTGGGTCTAACACCAGCTAATACGCCAACCGCGTCACAACGCCTAACATTTGCCATATATGTGCAGGCACAGTTACGTCACTTTATTTGATAAACGTGTGGTAGTTACGGTAACCTTTGCATTACAATAGTTGTAAACGCATTACACTTGGCATGAATGGATGTGTGTACTATAGTTGAAGCAGTAATGTAGAGTTAAATAGTAACTGTGTAATGGATAGAAGTGTATTTTTCTGATGCAACATATAATACTTGTGTAATTATGCCTGCAATTCAAAGCCACATTTATTATAACTTTAACAATACAATAATTTAACATATTTGTAAATTCTGCATTGCATTTTGTTGATAACAAATTATAAACGCCCTTCTGTTTAAAACCATGGAGCATTTTAATACAAAATAACTGAACATTTAATATATCAATCTTCTAAATCATCTATATATTCTGTTCTAGCAGATAATGTCCGAATTCTAGCGTTTCAGTTCCACTGTTTAATATAAATCGTTTATCGTCGTATGCGGATAAGCTAATTTTGTTAGATCGAACAGTAAACATTTCATGGCTAACGTTTCGTATTTGATTGCACTGGTGTCGCATAATATTTCCATGTTCCAAAGCTGTAATATAATCTTCGTGCGTTACCTGTTTCGTATAATGTTTTTACTGACTCCTTTAGCTCTTTTCCGAGTGGTTTGGGCATTGTATGCTGTACATTTTCGACCGAAGTCCCACAAATTGTTCAATCGGACAACCATTTGTCTCATCTTTCATTTTTCCCATTACCTTCTTGTTTTCAACATTGTGAAGAAAGTGGTTTTGTGGATAATCGCTGAAATCAAACAGTGCTGCATGATGTTGAAGTGTGTCGTAAACATTATCCGTTTCGATATAATACGTTAACGAATCGGTATCGGTAAACAAAAGTTTTACGTGAGGAAACACTGTTGCCATGAAATTGTAATGAAAATCATACATCAAATGTTTCGACATTTCCAGGACAGTAAAGCGGACATATATAGTTTTACGTAAATACAACGTCTTCTTATTCATCATTACGGCAACCATATTTTCATCATAAATTTGACATCTATTGTAACGTGGATTAGCTGATAGTACTTGGAATCTGTCTGCGTTTGTCACAAGATCGACATTTACTTAAGCCCTTACATCTTCCATACTTTTTCCAAACACAGAATTGTTCAGGAGCTTGAACAAAGCTTTTTCAAAATCCGTTATCGCTTGTTTTCTCCGCTCTGTGTTAAATACAATGTACGGTTTCATCCAAGCATATTCTTTGAATTTTATAACTTTATTACGCTTAACACAACCATGCCAAGCGACAGGTATAATTTCAAATCTCTGTAGTGTACAATATAATTACTCTTGTCGCAGAGATTTGGCACAAGTCTTCGTTGGTTTGCCTCTTTCATACCAAGTTGATTTTTAAGATTGATTGAATAAACGGATAATTGTTCATCTTGGATAATAACTTGTTCCGGGGCAAGTGGGTAGTTGTTATGTGTTTCGTGAAGCTGAGGTGGGTAATGTAGATCAACGTCCAGCACATAACCGATTTCACCCTCATTTGGAATTTCCATTACACACAACGAAGCGATTTCGTCTGGTGTCAACCATGAAAAATTAGACGTACATAACGACTCAGACATCGCATACCCATAAAAATTATTAAAATCGAGTGAAATAATGAAGGATTTTGGTAGGGCGTTTGTACAGTTTGGAAGTAGTGCATTATTTGCACGCGCCGGATCCAGTTTATAGCATTGCAGACAAAATTTTCTAAAGTTTTCAATAACATCACCAACAGCAGCATATCTGTTGCCGAAAACAAATCGTGGTAATTTGCCAAAGTTTTGCAGCCAAATGCATTCCATACATTTTGAGCGTTCTCGTAATCATCATCACTTATGTGTTCGTCAGCAACTGAACTATAGAATTCGTTTTTTGCGGCAATTGACGTTCATTACACTTAAGCCACGAGTCCATGTATTCGTACGGATAAATTCCCTTTCGCAGCAAGAGTTTGCATTGATCGACGTCTAGAAAATGTGCCGAAATAGCATCAAACGATTGTTCACCCGCGCTGCTTATATTGTTAACAAGTTTGTCTAGCGATGACGACAAAAACTGGAACGAGTCAAAAAATTTTATATTCCATCCGCCAGCGTTTTCGGTGACCGGTGGCATTTCGAGAGCAAACATTATGTACGAGTCCATTGCTTTTGGTATGCACTCAATTTTTAGATTATTCTTTTCAGCAAATTGTCCAATATGCTGAAAAATGAGGTGACTATCATATCTTCTCAAATTATGCATGAATACACATACATCCCGACTTAGTTTGTAAGCAATATTACAGTCAACATGAGCAGGTCCACGAAATTGGCGACAAATGTGACAATGATCACGACATATTTTCGATCTGCAGGTACTGCACCACTGCCTTCGATCGAGGAAAGCACAATTTTCACATGATTGAAATTTTTTTGTCCAAAATATCGATTCCACTGCGCTCCAGATAGCTTTGGCATCGGTTGTCGATTTTCGAGTACGTTTCTTTTAAATTCTGTCGCACGGGTAACTAGTTCCTCAAGAGATGCACCGACAAAGTGCTTGTGTCTTTCAACTTTTAAACGTCGAGGGTAGCGAGTTGTTTCGGGACAACAGCATTGTACAACATGAAACAAGCCATAACCACAAGGAACGTAACGTGCTGTTTTATCAGTGAATGAATATCGCGATGATGAAGACGATGTAGAGTTGCATTTTTCAATAATGCATTCAAAATCGGCTGAAAATATACACGGTTGACGTAACATTTTTGCATACGAATTAAACTTTAACGTATTGTTATTCTCCTCGGGCATTACAGTTCTGCAAAAGTCTTCTTGCATATTTTAAAATGACAGTCAACTTGTTGCAGAGTGGTGAATGAGAACAAACAAAGCGGACAGAAATGCATCCGGCTTCCATGTTTGCGCCATGAAAATAATAGTTTATTCAAATCTTTAATCCAACAATAATGCCCGCTTCCAGTTTCACCATTCGCAATCCAAAGCAACAATATCCGTTGTTTATCCATAATTTTCGGTCAATAGATGGGAAAACTCATTTGCTCATAGCCATAAACAAAAATAGACAACTGATGTTTTTCTTCAAACTGAGTGATAGAATTAAATTTGAATGGGTTGAATAGGATTTGAAATTGTATAGACGTAGCTGCTAACACGATGCGCATTATGTTGTGGTGGATGAAGAGCAGACAGAATAGCCCATCGTTGTAAACATTTATCACTGCATGTTAAGCCGCGATCACACGCGCCAGTTCTACATAGGTCGATTGTGAGCCTGCGACAGGTTTTTACACTGCTACATGGATCTCAGTGTTTAATATTTCAGCAATAGTCCAGTCGGAACCATTTTCACAGAATTACTCAATTCTGTTAGAAATATATACGAATATCGCATTGATTTCATCTTGTAAGTTTGTTGCTGGTAAAATTGAACACTGCTTGTTGCTAAAGAATGCATCACATGTTGCCTGCTGGTCGAGTAACTTTACAAATCTTAGCTTTACATTGATGCGCAACTTGAAAGATTGTAGTTCATATCTAGTAAACGCTGACATAGTGTTGTGATTTTTTTTCAACTGTTGTGTGTAAATGTGAAATCATGATAGTTGTTGTTGTTACAAACGACAATAAATCTCTTTATGTAACCGGCTAGTGGCCGAGCAACAAGAGCTAATTCCATGTCGCAAACACACAAGAATAAAAATTTATTCTGCTTCACCGCATTATATACACGCAAATACAACATAAAAACTCGCTATAATAAATTTTTTTCAATTAAATCTTCGCCATTTCATGAGACCTGATCTTCTTATACGGCTCAACGGGCTGTATGACAGTTTTGTCTGTTGTCGGATGTCTGCGTTTTGTGGCTCATTGATTTTCAGCTACTGGTGTCATTGTGTAGTGCCTATCATCATCATCGCTTGATTGTGGCGACGCTTGCTGTCGTTGTCGCCTTAATTTAATATCTCGTCTAAGTTTTGTGTTTGGATCCAAGTTGTCGGCATCGGCAATACAGCAATTGCAGCTCTAAATTGACTAAAGCTTGTTGGCGGATGTTTTGGCAGACGAATTTTAAATATGTAGTGCAGCAAATCGATAAAGTTAACACCACTCACCGGTTTTCCATTTATAAACGTTTGACTTCCGTCGGCATTTCAAAATAATTTTTCTTTACGCTCCGCTAAAGATTCTAACAAACGCCGAGCATTTGAAGCAAATCTTTTTGGAATGGAATTGATGAGTTTCGCATTTTGATTCTCGCCAGTATTAGTTGATTCTGTACTGTTACCTGTTTTTTCAGCGATATTCGACTTTGCTTGATCGCCTATTCGATAAAATGAAATTTTTGCAACACTCCGTTAAACAGCTTCACTTTTGTATAGTCCGGCAAATTTGATTTTAAAATGTGTTCCATTTCTTTGTTATGCATAATTTATAGTTTTGTCGACGGGGCGGTGCCGAGCGATTTTTTTCGTTCAATCGTATCAACAAATTCAGCAGGCATAACAATCATTTTGCGAGCAGCCATGGTAGCGCAGAAAAAAACAGTAGTAAGCAGAACATGTAATAAAGCGCCTCCGCGTTGGAAAATTAATCGTTTTCGAGCGTTGCTCTTTAGCTCTGGATGAAGAGACGTTGAATTACAGATCTGAATGGCCTCAATTTGCTCTTTTCTTTTTTATTCAAACGAACAACACCGTGGGCTATATTATACAAACATTCAATAATAGCCGCAATAAGATCGCTATCAGCGTTCAAAATAATCGCCATACATAGCTTAGAAGGACATTTAGTTAAAACATGAAGGACATCGACATACTTCCGCAATTCTTTGCTTAGAATTAGGTGGCATTGTTTAATATGAAGTCACCGATGGTATCCACGCATGGATACCATGTCTTTAAATAATCGACCACAAACCCGAAGTGAAGACGGAGTCGTGCGTAGCGCGTCAATGATTATATAGCACCACGGTTCGTCTGTTGCTTTTTCTTATGCATACGTGAGAAATTGTGGATTTCGTGGAAACATCTGCTTTGATATCATTGTGATTGATGTCTTGTCCCGCGGTTGTGCCATACCGACAATATAATGTGCATTTGTTATAACGTTCCGCACCTGAGAACCTTTGTGGTAAACATTTTGAGTAAAAAATATAACTGAGCAACGAAAATAATGGCTGAATTTGCAAAACAATTTGCTCAACAACCGATTATTATCCATTTTGATATGTAAATCATCTAAAATCAACAGAGTATTATGTGCTGGGGTGAGAATACTATGCTTTTGTAGTTCCTGTTCGTTACAACTTTCACTTATCGACAAATTTTCCATGCCTCACAATAACTCTCTATATATCGGTTGATACACACCATAGCAGATATTAATGAAATCCAGTGGTGTTCGAAAAATAGTCGTTCTTTCGTGTATTAGTTCGTTATCCAATGAGTTTTACCACATCTACTAACACCCATTACAATCATCGTTGAAGGAAACTGAAGACGTGTGTCAAATTCTAAGCTATCCATAACGTTTAAGTATAACAAACATACGGCTACAACATTGCAATGATTTTGCTTGCAGCCGTTGACGGTATTTATATAGTTTCAGTTTGTACGCTTTCCACAGAAATTTGATCATTTTACTATCATTTTTGCGGTCGATGTTGTTAAATGGCTGTAAAACCGTTCAAACGTGCCAACGGGTTTCTTGTGCGCGCGACATATACAAAACGCTATGTACAAACACCCACATACACTGGAGACTGGAATATAGAGACTGAACGAACGCATTTTGAATTGTACCAAAATTTACAGGAATTTTTATGCAAAAATGAATCAAATTGCGCACAATATTGTTGCGGTTAAAATCCATATGAATCAAAAAAGTAGCATTATTTTGCTGATAAAGTGCAAAATAGCACCCAGTGCGGCCAGGCACGCTATCGTTGTGTGTATTTGCAATTATAATGAGACCTCGACTGATAGTTGTATTCAAACGCGGTAACGTATTTGACGAATAAACGCCTTTAAAAACGACTTGGTGACAGTGTTACGTCCAAGGACATGAGTAATTTCTAACGTATTCATCGTTTATTCGACTATGCAGAATAATCGGTAACAACGTTACGATGTTGATCGATATATCCTAAATCAAATATACAATAGTAGTACACGGCTGATCGATATCTTTAGAATCAAAAACCATCTTCAAACTTAGTTCACTTTGACGCACCGGCAACCCATAACTTTAGCAGCCTGATTCGGCGGGAGTTATATCGAATTCGTACAGCACAAAGGCGCCGCGTAAATAGTTGCCATACGTTATCTGATTCCCTGCGTTTCGTCCGTACAAACCGCTTGAATAAAAATGCTCAGATATTCGCTAACAGTAGCGTTATCCCTCCATTTTTGTATGTAAGCGATCGATAGAACAATTTCATTTTCCCTGCATAAACATACAAACGATGGCGTTTTAGAAACGAAATTAAAAGGTGACTTTTCACAATTTCCATTAAACGCATCGCTTTCCACAATACCAATGACAACTGTACGTGGTAGCGGTTCTCGCGATATATTTTCACGATTAATTAGTGTACGGCCAGTATTTATTTGAAACTCTTTGACAACCGCTCTTGATATGTAGTATCTTGCCGAATGGTGACGAATCGACTGGGCCATTGCTGCAGCCATCGCTGGCGCTATCTGTACGCGATGAATAAACAACGCAACTTCATCGAGTTCTAATTTTGGTGCTGGCTTTGTCGCGGCATGTATTAGCCGGAAAGCGTTGGAGCTTTGATGTAACGCAATATCAACGCTAACACCGTTCGGCAAAAGTCTTGGCTGATTTCCAATATCTGCCGATAGCCGGACGAACGCGACTACTCGCTTAGATGACGAAACAAGATTTCGTCGCGCCACCAATCCACTATGATCATCGTTCAGATGATCAAAATTGCCGGCTGTATCCGCGTAGAATAGGCGCCGAGTTGTGTTGACTTTTCGTCGTGGCCGTAGTTTAATAACCTTTCGATATACGCGCGATACGGATAGTTGTCGGTAGTCGTTGTAATGTCGGTATCTTGTAGCTTTATACAGATTCGTTTGAACATGGCGTGTCCGAAAAGATTTACAACAGCAATGTTATCGTAAGGCACGTCGTTTTTACCAATTACCGCCGACTGCACAATGTGAAACGCAACTTTAAGATAAAAACGGGATAGAGAAATTGTTCTTCGTGTGGCGGTATGTGAAAACAAATCGGGCTAGTTTCTTTCGACGTTCCGCTTATTGATGTATGTCAACCCATGTGCTTCCGATTATTGAAGTTTGTTGTGGTCGCGATAAAAATAAATCTAGCTCATTTTTAAAAACTAAATCGGTTGTAGTAAAATCGCCGATACGACGTTTAGCGCGACCGGTGGCCATGATGCTACTAACCAAAAATATTTGACGGATCAGCGTAATTGACATGACTTGATCTACCGCGCGGGATAACGCGGCGCTGCAGGCGCCGCTTTTGAGTATTGCGAGCAACAACTGATTTGGTTTGCCGGCGACGAGCCTTGTTTTTATACTTTCGTCGTTTACCATCACCTGTTTGTGGTTTTGACTGAAGACGCTTACGAATACGTTTCACTACAGTTGATGTTGCATTCTGGAACAACGATTTTTCAATTTCCTTTGTCGCGACGCCAATCACAGGCGGTGCCGCATAGCGAACAAGCTGTAACAATACGCGAGACAGTGCAGTGAAAACTGAGCTCAAACCGCTGTGCCCTTCTTGATATATTCTGCCGTTGAAACCTGGTAACGGTAGTCGATGATTTCCACCGTGACCGTTGCAATAATAGCATTTTATTAAACTTGACGACGAAAAAGAAGTGTCACAATGACACAATCACTACCGTTTGCTAATGGCAATGCAACATTATCATCGGTATTTATACATATTTTGATTGTGCGAATAGCTTGTTGAAATATTGGCGCATAAAATGGTTTATCGTAACATCGCGATACAAAAGTCGATACTTGCACGTCGCTTTCGACTTTTTTGCGAGCGATCACGACAATTCGAATAAGCGTTGATTGTGTATCGCCAACAAGACATGGGTTACATATATCGGAATAAATATACATGCAATTTATTCCAGCTGTAAAACCTGCACGATTAGGTGCATCGATAATTTTCATCGAATCATTGTTGTATTCGACACCGGGTACAAATCCAAACAACAACGCAGCGCTTCCTTCAAACACAATTTCGGTTGGTTTCGCAGCAGGAACAACATTTTTTCTTTTAATAAATCATAGGTAAATTTAACGACATCTCGTATCGAGTGTTGTTTGACTGCATTCAGTACGCGTTTTGGCGTTCAATAATAGACATCGGGAATCGAATTGTGTACCCACGAATCGCTATCAACGGTTTTATATCGAAATATTGTTGCTCGTCGTTAATAAACATTGAAAATCGTTGTCGGATAAACTATTTCACACAGACCAACTTCCCAATCGTTGTCTTGTAAATGTAATAGAATGTCTAGCACCGTCGTAAAGTTTGACATCTTGTTGGATGGAAAATCTTTCATGGCTACCTTACTGGGTAACGTGATGTAAAAAATTATCGTAGCTAAACATTGTCGGTTAATTTTATTTTCAATCCAAACAGCAATTATTTATACATTTTAGCAATACACCAACAAAAACTGCAACTCTATTTATCGCTATCATCTTCGTTAGCAATCCATGCCGACGTAATTTGTTCTTTAAATTTTCTTTCCCAACGTGGATTCTACACAAAATTTTGCAAAGTAGACGTTAAACAACGCTTCCGTTGCGTACCATTCAACACCTTGTTGCTTTCCACAGGCACATCCGTTTTGATGTGCTGCACCGTATCGATTGACATTAGTGTCTATCGATCTACAACCCCAGCAATTGTTGTGCGTTAGATGTTGAATTTCTTCGAATATCGCTTGTTCTGTTAGGTCAATTTTTCGCGACATGTCAGCGTATGTATCTAATTTATCTTGTGCCATCATGCGTCAACTGATGATTTTGTGGGTTGTGCGGCGTCTTTTATATAATTTTTGTATTCTTTTCCGTCAGGAGGCAGTTGTATTTTTTGCAACTTTTCTCGGTAATATTCACCGTTTAACTTTTCGCTAAACATTGTTTGCAATTTGTATGTGACTAGATCGGAATTGCCTCGCTGCCATACTTCATAGCATTTCTCGGTCCACCCACGCTCTGTGCTCTTGGAGAATACATCGTGTCGAAGCGCAATTCGAACAATGTTACCCAATTCTAATTTGCGGTGTTTTGTTTTAGTTGACTGTTTTTATGTAATATTGTTTTTAGTTTGGATGTGTTGACGTTGTTTACTTGATTTGGCGTCATTCCGATTACGGTATGATAGCTGTTATTGTATAATGTCGCAAACGATTGCAGTTTGTCTATGAAGCGATAGGTTTGGGTGTATGTAACATACCTTAAAATTTCTCCACGCAATGTGCGAATAAATCGTTCGGAAAAACTAGCTTTGTACGGATTGTTAGCCCAAAAATGTTTTATATTGTTACGCTTCAAGCAGCTGTCAAACTCTGCGCGAAATTCTGTTTCATAATCTGTGCGAACAATTTTTGGTGAAGCCGCTGCTCTTCTCTGAATAATTTTAAAAGCTTCAACAACGTTCTCGGAAAATTTCCGTCGCAACGGCTCAACGTAAGCTTTTCTGCTGAAACAGTCGACAGCTCATAACCGAAACCGCTATTTTGTTTCTTAACTTCCGTGATAAACATTAGATCCACCCATTGATCATTGATAGAATTTGCGATAACTTTGCACGTTTTTATTGTACTTAAATTTTGTTGTTTATGAAGTTGATGTGTTAGCTGTGTGTCGAGACAACGCTTGACATCACTTCTTGTTATTGTAATGTTATGCTTTCGACTTGCATGAAATAGTTTCTCTGCACTTGAGTAGCTGCCACCGGCCTCAGCATTATAATAAAGTGATTTTAACAAAAAATTTTCATTTGTTGAATACATTTCAGATCTCCCATATCTCAACAACAAACAATATATTTTATTTATCTGCAATCACAACGTTTTGTAAGTTTCGTTTGTTGTAATCTTCTGGTTGTGTGTTGTTTTCAGCGACCGTATGTGCATTATTATGTTAACTATTCGATCTTCATATAAACGTGAGTTGTTAAAAACAGCATATATATTATCCTTTTCAACATCTGTTGCGTCGTCGTGATTTATTGGAAAACCGCTGCCAAGAATAAGATCGTTAGAACTGGCGAAATCCAATACTGCATTTCCGATATCGATTAACATACCGCGAAGGTCCGGATGTTGAGAAATTTCCGATCGCAAAGCGATTTTCAAGTGCTTGAGCTTGGGGTTTTCCCAACCATCTGGCAAATTTTGCGAAACCCGCGCCTTTATTTCATAACACTTTCGCAGAGAATACGTTTGCATTACCAGATTGCACAAGTCTGGCCTCTTCATAAAGATGGCTTTTGTGCTTCAAGGTAGTGATGCACACTTCGATATTTTACTTCCCCAGCGAAAAATGGAGACGGTCGAAGGTTTGACAAAGTGCTCCAACCGCTATAGAAGAGAACGAAAATTTGCGGATGGTCACCGTCGGTAACTACATATTTTTCATATGGCACAAGCGCGGGCCCAGCAGTAGGAGTTTGTGACATGATGAATAGCACGAGAACAACTAGCGAAATGATACCAATGATGAGTACCAAGCTGCTCTTATAACAAATTGTGCACCTCAAGTAATACCCGACAAAATTTGATATGACCCTGCTAACTATCCCATTTTGCTATTCTTCAAAATTCAATGTACTAAACAGTTTCTATCAAAGGAGAAAATGGCCGCAAAACCACAGAACAGCTTAACGTCGCAGAATATAGATTCTGTTTAATCATATAAGCCGTATGTTATTATAAAAGACTAAGTAGACGCAAAAAGTAATGTACAGTCCTGTTTTCTGTATTGAAATATAGTGTCTGTCATGCCCTAAATTTGTGTTGCATTACATTAAACAATGTTTTATCCAAGTTTATTTGATTTTAATTGAAGTGGTATGATATTCTTATTTTAATGCCATGAAAATAATACCACGTTAACTAACATTTGTATTAAAGCAGGCGCTAGGTTTTATTTATGCTTTCCACGCATAGTTTATGAGCAATGTGTGATCTATGGGAATACCTTTTCCCACACGCAAAAATCGGAGTTTATGCAATTGCATGTATATTATAAATATGCTTATATATTTAAAAAAAACTGCACATTCCTATACTGTTCAGAATCGCAACCGGCTGCGCACTGTTGGTGTATAATATAGCGAAAATATAATAAAAAAATAATGCTGTGTGTTTTTCGCATTTTAGTTTTAAAAGATTTGTAAAATGCATCGTCTAAAGTCAGCAATTACAATTCTTTATGCATGAAAACTATACGGTCTTGCAACATAGTGCAGTAATAAGCAGATTTAAAATTTTAAAACCACAATTTGTCGTACAATTATATAGTCTTGTAACAAAAATTATAAATATTTGTATATGTTAGTAGTAATGGTGTATTACAATGCAAATTTCGCCGTTTTGGCAAACAATATAATCGTATGTGCTGCACCGTATCGATCTACAGCCCCAACAAATGTTATGCATTAGGTTTTGAATTTCTTCCATTATCGCTTGTTCCGTTCCTCCACATGTCAGTGCATGCATCAAATTTATTTTGTGCCATTGTAACCTATCATACATCAACTAGTGCTGTTGTCTGTTGTGCGAGCTCTTTTATATAATTTTTGTATTCTTCCCCGCCAAAAGGCAGTTGTATTTTTTGCAACTATTCTCGGTAATATTTAACTTTTCACCAAACATTGTTTGCAATTTGTATGCAACTGGATCAGAATTGCACTACTTCATAGCATTCCTCGGTCCACTCACGCCCCGTGCTCATGGAGAATACGTGCCGAAGCGCAATTCGAACAATGTCGCCCAATTTTAGTTGGCGCTGTTTTGTTTTATTTGACTGTCTTTTGTGTAATATCAACTTAATCTGGGTGTATTAGCGTCATTCTGATTATTCTATGATAGTTGTTATTGTAAAATGTCACAAACGATTGGGGTTTGTTAACATACCAACTGCAACGCGACATAGGGATCCTATTAGGTTCGTAGCATAAGAACTAAGTCGTGTTGGGAACTCCTTGTATGTTCGTAGTTGCAGCTTAGACTACCAGTATCTAATTCTAAAATGAGTATTCACGTGATTGAAACATGATATAAAATAAATTTTTGAATGGTATATAAGCAAAATTATTTTAATAATGAGAACCGTTAATTTGACGATCATGATTGCACCTAGTAACACAGTGTTAAACTGTTAAATTAATCAACTGCATGTCTTCCACTATATAATGCACAATATTCTGCTCTCAATTCATTTGCTTTGATATATCGCCCAGAACACAACGTGATACATGTGCAGATTTCTGCTTGCAACACAATTGGTTGCGGAATAATTGTATGTGTAATCGCATGGTTTATATTTGTTTCCCAACAGAATATTATACGATTTTAAAATCGAGAAAAATAGCTGTAATTTTATCGATTAAAATTACAAATTTCTGCTTGTAATACAACTGGTTGCGATACAATTTGATGTGTAATCGCATGCTTTATATTTGTTTCTCAACAGAATATTATACTATTTTACAATCGATAAAATAGCTGTAATTTTATCGATTAAAAATCCGCTAATTTTAAATTGAAGAAAAATTGCGACAATTTTAATGTTAAAAATTTATTGTATTTGCAATTATTTGTTGTTACATAAAATAAATATCCTACCCTTGACTGCTTGTCATGCTGCCTGATTTTCGTGAGCACAGATGAAGACTGATCGATTAGACAAAATTATTTACTACTTTTATACGTTTGCTTGCAGATAGCTATTATATAATAAATGTTCTAGACGGCGAGAACCAAAGGAACAATAACTTTAGATATGTATTTTTGTACAGTTGTATATTTTTTGTTTTTAATAACATTCGTGCTTATTTAATAAAGACCGGATAAGAAGTACGCAAAACAATGTAAAGACACAGCTAACACACCAAGATTATATTACAGCCTTGGAACATAGAAATATTATATAAGTTACCATAACTACCGTATTCCGTAGCACCACGTTAACCAAATAAGGTGACGTAACTGTGCCTGCACTACAATATATGGCACATGTTATGCGCTGTGACTCGGTGGAAATTCATTAGCTAGTTTTAGACCCAACGATGGAAAACATAAAAGGTTGTGTGACATTTTGCCATATAACGTTCTTCCAGAGACTGCCGAGTAAGGCAAATATAACACGTTTGCCAAATAAGGCAACGTAAATAATGGCTGCATAACCATAGTTGGGTAAATGTTGCACGCTGTGCTTTGTTTTGCCATATTAGGTTGTTTTAGAGCCAAACAACGCAATCAGAACACGTTGTGTAACATTTGCCATATAAGGCTGTTCCAGAACCACCATATATATTCTACTGTGTATATTAGCATAGCTTGACTATTCACAATTTTATAATGACCATGGCTACGTAAAACGTACCTTGACGTGAAAGTCTTGACTTCCGAAAGTCTTATATTGAAAGAATTCTGTTCTAGATGTGCAGCTGTTGTAAATGATGCATAGCGTCGAGTCAAGCTAAATGGCTTACAAAATCGTATAGGTCCAAATTTATTCGTTATAGTCAAGAGAGCGCCGCCTCCACCCCTAACA